>VUQS01049422.1:0-10535 GCA_015108495.1 Heterochromis multidens | reverse complement strand
TACCAGCAACAGTGTGTGAAAACCTTGTGAAGACTTACAGAAAACGTTTGACCTCTGTCATTGCCAACAAAGGGTATATAACAAAGTATTGAGATGAACTTTTGTTATTGACCAAATACTTATTTTGCACCATAATTTGCAAATAAATTCTTTAAAAATCAGACAATGTGATTTTCTGGATTTCTTTTTTCTCATTTTGTCTCTCATAGTTGAGGTATACCTATGATGAAAATTACAGGCCTCTCTCATCTTTTTAAGTGGGAGAACTTGCACAATTGGTGGCTGACTAAATACTTTTTTGCCCCACTGTATATATTGTTTCACGGAGGATTTTCTTAAATTGCCCTAAAGATAAGGAAACACAGGGAGTCTTTGCACTAGAAATAAACAGCTATGCTGTCCCTGAGGCCCAACGTAGTATATCATCACATATAAGAGTAACCACATTTTTTCATGCACAACAAATGAAATTAGGGGGTTCTTCCTTGTTCCCTTCCTCTGTTAATCCACAGATGCTGTCACTGCCCATGCAGTGTTTACCATGATAAATATACTGTAACTGTACCATACTGTTACCTACATATATTTAATATAAATGTATACTTAAAATAAATTTACCATACTGTACCTGTACTGTTAAATATACCTGTGACATACACCCTGTTTCCTTTTCCTCTCGGTTTGACCTAAATTTTTCAAACACATCTTTTCCTTGAACTCGTCATTTATAGTTAATTATAAAACAGTTTTAACCTCAACGTAGAAGTTTGAGGAGAGAAACCTGAGGACTTTTGGGTATTTGTAGTTCACTTTTTTGTTTGAAGTACATGCTGAATTGTAAAACCAGTGTTGATACAGACTGAAAACACACAATCAACTTTTCAGCACTTCAACTTGAGGTGAACTTTCAATGAAAAAAAGATATATAGGTATAGTATGGAGAAGTTGAAAGTTGTTTGAGTTGTTTACATTTTACTCCACATGGATACAATTGCTCTTATTTACAAAAATATCTTCTCTCCATCGGGAACTCACCTGAACCAAAATCACAATTATAGTGAATGTGAGATGGCAGTTCGGCAGACAGACTTCTGATCAGGTGGACCATTCATTTTGTGCCCTGAGGTGACAAGTGTGATGGCTACACAGTGGCTTGTCAATCAAAATCACCCCCAGCATCTATGGCTTTCAAACAGAAAACCTGAAAACAGTCGAAACCCAAGCGTTGTGCAAGACCATTAATTGGTTAATTGATCTTTTTCTGCAAATCAAACGTTTGAATTATTAATTGAATAGATGACAGCGTTGAGGGAGGAAATCTGTGGAAAGAGACAGGCTGATTAGAGGACGAGGAGGTCGGATGCTGATGGGTTGTTATGGTGATGAGGGTTGTTATGGCGATAATGGAGGGTTCATCATTGAACAGAGGAAGGTATTGATTGCTTGTCAGACATCTTTACTGCCTCAGTAGCTGGATTATGTTACGTGTTGCATTCAGTTTCATTTCCCAAAAACGTGTTTGTTTGACAACAATGTAATTCCTCCATTTTATCCAGACACACCTTAAACCATGAATGTATTTTATGTAGTTTAATGAAGTCTTTTAACTGTGTAAATTTAAGGTGTCAGATATGGACTATAATGTAAAATTCTCTACAACTTGAAGTGAAAAATCCAATTATAAGAGTGTAAGTATGGAGGACTGAAACTACCAAATAAAACTACCAAAACAAACAAATAAATGAAGCTATATGTGCCAAAAATATTTGTAGGAATTAATTAATTAATTAAATGTGGCAGTGACATTTAAGATGTAATTTGCTTTGTATTA
Source organism: Heterochromis multidens (assembly GCA_015108495.1). Lineage (NCBI taxonomy): Eukaryota > Metazoa > Chordata > Actinopteri > Cichliformes > Cichlidae > Heterochromis > Heterochromis multidens. Next base: position 8,704 of record VUQS01049422.1, on the reverse strand, counting down.
ATTCATCTATTTATTTTCTACTTTTTCATTTAATTTTTATTCATTTATGTATGCATGTGTGGCTTTATTTACTTAATTATTAATATTATTTCTCTTTACATTAGTTTTCATTCAAAGTTTGCCATGGCATAAACTTTTGTATTGGTTGATCAGCATAGCAGTGCAGAGATCAGCATTACATGTCTATTTGTTGATTGCAAAAGGTTTCAAATTAAATGTATTAGAAAACAAAATAAAGAATTTTTTGTTTTTTACTTTGCATATCTTTCCTTTTCTTTAGCTACTGATTTTATGTTGCTAGTTTTCTAAAGCAAGAACAATCAAGTCAAATCACAAATCTGTTTGAAAAGGCTTAAAAATCCACACAGCATCCAACACACTCTATCTGCAGTCTCTTTATTCAAAGCAAAATATCAGGACAAAAAGCTCCTTAACAGGGAAAAAAACTTACTTAATTACTTTTGGTTTCAGTTAGTTTGCATATGGATTTGAAACCAATAAAATGTCTTGCTTTGCACCTGTGTATTCCACATACCCTTCACCTGCTTCACTGCAAACAATGTAAAGTGTGAAACTCTAAGAATTATTTTAACTTTTAAAGCAACTTGTTTTATCCTCAAAGGCACAAAAGACTTGTTATTCCAAATCAAAGATGTTAGCGTTTAATTTACTTTCAAGTATTAGTGATATCCTCGAGTAAACGTAGAAACTGGAAATGAGAACCTACACCACATGCAGCATCCTTTCTGGTTAAGCTCTACCTGGAGCCATGGGAGACCATATGGCACATGGGCCAAACCATCAGCTATGCAAAGCACTGAATGCTATCGTGTTACTTTGTGGTGACATACAGCTAGTTGTTGTCACTGACAGCTGCTGCTCATGAATGCTGCACTGCCAAGCTTGTTTCTTAAGCCAGAACAACATGCACATCATAGATTAAAGATCTTAGCATGTGGTCTGCGAGATGGAGCAAATAAGAATAAATCAGCTTCAGAGAGGTGTCGTGAAAAAAACAGTGCCCTGACTGCAACACATATACTGTATAGGAAGGAAATTAAGCAATTTGTTTTTAATCAAGCAATTTACTGTATGATATGCAGAATTTGAAGATGTATTTCATCAATCATATGTTTCATCACTTTGTTTTAATCAAGTAGTGCAATTATTCTGGTTCGGGTTATGATGCAGTTTGAGTACTGGCTTTGCTGTAATATAGTGTATGCATGCACCTTTATATTTCCATAAAAGTCTTTATAAGAATTTTTTTTTTTTTTATACAAATGTTGAAACATCTTAACAGAACTCCCTTTTTACACAGATTTAAATAAAGGATTCACGTGAGTTACTCTGTACTCTAAAGCCTTTAGGTCACTGCCAATTCTTGATCAATCTAAGTAGTTTTGTACTCTTATCCCCCAGTGCATTTGGATGAAATTAAGTACAAGAGCATAATGCACAATATTGATATCTGACATGTCAAAACAAAGCAAATTACTTTCCCATCTTAGAGGGTTGCTGAGCTTCTGACCTGACCTAATGAAAGTACATAACATCCGCACTTGGTGCTCATCAGTTCCTGTCATTCACTGCTCAACAAATGGGTTTAGTTGCCTTCTTTCCTAAGCTTTAAGGTACCAGGACATGTCACCATTACTTCTATTTAGCTAACACCAGCATGCAGACATGTCAAACAAAGATGATGACTGTGAAAAGCATATTAGCATGTTAACACTGTCACTGTGAGCATGTTAGTTATTTTTACCTTTTTAACTTAAAGACAAAAACAAATCAGAAAGACAACCTGCTGCTTCTGTTGTTTCCTTATTTTTGTCAATCCTCCCAAGTGTATGGTTTAATTAAAATTTAAAAAATGTCTTTTTTTAATCCAACAGTCCAACTAAGCTCACTATCTTCCCTTTCGGATCTCTTTGTTGTTCTTTTACTCATATTCCCTGGTGTGTTTGACTGAAATGAAGTGCACAGGTATAATGCACCACATTGATATCTGGACACGTCAAAACACAACAAATTACTATCCTCCTGTCTTCCAGAGAGACTCCCAGTGATATGATCCATAGATCATGTGCACTCGGCACTCATCAAGCTGTCTCACTCACAGGAGCATTAATGCATTTTGTTGATATCAGCAATTTAAGGCCCATTAAGATGAGCAGAGAGTATTGATAGAAAAATTGCAGGTCTATGAGCAGAGAGAAAGTTACAGACCTACCTGATGGAGAGTCTTTCATATTTTGATGGATATTGGTTTGTGTAGGGGTCAGTTTAGTAATGACATGCCCCAGGATAATGGAATGCAAGCTCTTTGGGAAATTAACATATCATACTGAACACATTAAGCATGTGTATACCTGCAGTTCATTATTTGATCTCACAGAAAGGCAAAAACAAGTGGCAACCCTTCAGGGCTTAAAAATGAAGCCAACACAGAACTGCAGTTCTTCAAATGATCGTTTGAGGCTGACTCCAAAAGTTTATCAACACCCCTAGACTCCTATGTTAAAAATGCACCTTTACACTTTTACAGTAGAAATAAGCATATTTTCAGCCTTGTATAATTTTTTTTTCTCTATAGCTAATTTACAGCCTCATAATCTTGGCATTACTAGGGGATGGCCTTCTTAGAGTCTCTGAAGATTTAAGTCCCTGAACTGGACCATTTGATGTTTGCACTGTTTAGTCAACACTGGGTTTTTTTTACGTTGTAATTGCACAGTTTTATTTGTTAGATTAACATGATTTTTAATACATTGTTTTAATATTTTTCATTCATGTCAAGTCTTAGCGATCTCATGTTATCTTGAAATGGTTATGCTTACGTTGAAACTTTTGTTTATGTTGAGTGTATTCAGTAACCCTATGTTAAACCAACATAATTATTTTATTTTTTAAATTAGATATTCTATTATTATATCTGCTAAACCACTATTTAACATATTTGCAGTATATGATTAACATTAAACTACAACCATGTTTAATACTATCTACAGTATTCTAAGCACTTTTAAAAGCAGTAAGGCAATAAACAAAACATACTTTGTTAACCAAGTATCTGTATTTTCTCAATATAACACAATTACAAAGCTGGACTTTCAGTTAACATAATAAGCATGTGGCACACACACAAAATGTCTCTTAGCAAAGTAGAAAAGGGGGACTCAGCCCACTCAGAGTCTTTAGTGTTTTCTTTGAAAGTATGCCACCTTCTAGCTCTAAGACCAGCTAGACAGCAGCTGTAGTCCCTCAAAGGTATCCTTAAACTTAGGAGAGTATTCTAAGGTACAAAGTAAGTGTGCAGTAGTCCAAATAACATAGCAGCAGCTATGCCAGAGTTTTCCAACTATTGTAAGACAGTCCTGATGTCCTCTAATTTGTCACAGGCATCTCTGTGTTTTGAGAGTGTACAACATTTTTACTGTCTCCTCAGAGGATCCTTGGATGTGACAGCTGTGTCTCAGAAGTTTCACCCCTGCATCAAATCAAAAACTGAGGAACATTTACGATGCTGGGCCAAAATGTCCTTCAGCTAGAGGAGCTGAATGTCTCAGAGTCTAGGGGAGTCAATACGCCAGTATCGACACTTCCGCTGGAGTCATCCAGCAAGTGAAGGCAAGCAGTAACTGCAGTGAAAGTGATCTCAGCACCCTGTGGGGTTGAGTAGGTGTCCCTTTTTTCCTGTACTCCATCCACTGAAGAGAGGTGTGCTAATAACTTAGCACTCCAAACTCTCGGTCACTTCTGGCTCCAAAAATCAACTTGGCAACAGCTAAAGTCTGTGAAGTCAGCTAAAGTCGGGGCCTCAAAACAGATTTCACAAACCAGTGACTGAGTGTAAAGTAGTTTTGCCCATAGACTGTATATAAAATGGATGCAGCCAAACAGTTTGTCACTGTACCAGGATCTGTATGCTATTACTTCGTCCCAATAAAATACTATACATTCACATGTGGACACACATGGACTAATGGACATAGCATTATCTACCAAAGAAATCACACAGAATCACATACCAACACACACACAAACACATTATAGATCACTGGTATGTTTACAGACAGACTGACAGAGCAGACAGATGAATAAATGATGTGTGTGATCTATAATGAATGCCTCTTGTTCATTACACATTCTCACATTCAACAGGCCATTCCACAGGCCACAACAATGTCCTTACTGTCTGAGTATTTATGTGGCGATCAGAGTGTTATGACCATTGGTTCAGTAAGATCTCAGTGGGTGGAGCCACAGGAACACAGGTATGTTTTTGACTAAAAAGGCCTCATGCAGCAAATTTCCTCAATCATCCAATTGTAGAATTTTTTTTTTGTTTTTATAATACAATTACTGTGGGTTTTAAACTTCATACCTCTACATTAGCTTTATTTTGTTAGCTAACTAGTTATTTAATAGTTTGCATTTAACTATATAGAACTCTGCATTTATATGTGGTTAAACACACCTACCTTTAAATATCTGAATAGTTGTGGGAGGACAACACAGATGCAATGAGCCATATTTGATAAGTGTAAGACATGAAAAATCTTTGAATGGTTTCAGGAAATCTTAACTGCGTGTATCAAAAGAATAGGGGGTTCTTTGTTGCCATCTATTCTCTCAGTTTAATTACAATTTCCATGGCAGCAGCTAACATGCACACTTTCAAGTTGTTTACAGACTGTGACCCCAAGAAATGATTAAATCTACTTAACTTATTGTCAAAAATTTGTGTTCAGCTAGCTACCCTGCATTTCCGTAACTCTTTCCAGCATTCACTGGCAAAACATAAGTGGATTTCAGGGAAGGTGGGTGCATCTGTGTGTGTGTTTCATACTATACATTAAAAACAATTTGATGGATTGGCATTGAAATTAAACTCAAACTGAAATTTTGTACAATACTTTGGTAATCCTCTTGCTTTCCCACTTGCACCACCAGCAAGTTGACATTATTGTCTGTTAAGGAAATATCTTGACAACTTCTGCATAGTATGTGTGGTATAGATATGATATGGTGTCTATGGGATAGATCCTACTGACTTTGTTGATCCCCATATAACTGCAATATGTTTGTGTTTGTTTAAAATAAATGGAAATGCAAAGATAATGAGCATTTGCTTCACTCATTCCAGGCAAATGGGATTTAGACAACACTCAATTTATGGAGTTTCTTGGCATATCTTTAGGTTCTTGTATTTTATGGCAAATAAAACTAATTAAGCATGACATTGTTTATGTCCTGTTAAGTTTTCTTCTGCTATTTTTTTTTTTTTTTCATTTATTTCTCGAATTCCTGATTCCCATTTCAGCCAGACCATTTCTGTTAGCAAAGTCCCGTCAGGTCAGCTGGGGCAAGATACAAAAAAGGCAGGAGGGGGTGGGTGGTGTGTTAATTAGGGGTCATCTGGAAAACAAGATCCCCTTCTATTAAAGATCACATTGACCTTCGACCCTCGTAGCCCAGTCCCCGCTGGGACTGATGGCTGCAGAACAATAGGACCTGCAGGCCAGTGTGCTGCTCAACAAGTGTGAGAGCACCAGGGGTCGACTATGTTACCATACGTTCATGTCTGGACCTCTTAGAGCCGGCTTCACTGCACGCGCACACACACACACACACTCACACAGAAAAAGAAGTTACTATGAGAAGCTCTTAATTAGTTCTTGTATAATTGGGTAATTAATAGAATTTTCCTATTTACTGATTCAGCTTTCACTCAACATCTGTTCAAATTAATCAAAGCAGAAAGATTCAAAAGCTTTTAGATGACAGAAGACATAACCACTGTGTGAAAAACTTTCAGCATCACAGGTGAAAGTTCATGGTTGACAATGTTGTGTGTAAATCTTTTTTAAATCTTTTTTATGGACATTACAGAATACTCAGTTGGTGCATTTAACGTGCATCATGGAACCACAGATCATTCTCACTCCCATTCTTATTCCAAATACAAGGTGTGCTCTGGTGTAACACAAAGCAGTCACGAGGCCAGTCTCTCATTTCCAACTTATCACATGCTAACACTAGTGAGACACCTTGGCATAAGAATTTATGAAGAATCAGTTTTCAGCATATGGGGATAAGAAAGAATCAGATAAGATCAGATCAGATAAATCTTTATTGTCATTGTATAGATACCGTATAACAAGATTTCAGGTATTTTAACCTACACCACAGTATTTTCCTAAAGCTAACCAAGCATTTTTTGGAGAATAAAATCTAACCAGTGAGGGAAAGGGAATGTAAAAAGAAGGAACAAACAAAATTAATGAGTCAATGAAAACAAAGCAGAATAAAGGCTCAAACAGGACACAAACCAGACACTCTTGGCTAAAGCCTCAGGAAAAATAGGATGATAACTTCCTTGGGACTAAGAAAATCAGTGGTTTCCCAGCAATTGCATTGAATTTTTTCGCATTCAGTGACTGATTGCAAGTAGTTGCAGTGACCAACTTTTATGCAGAAGGTGACTGGTGACCAAATATCCCAGAGGAACCTTCCCGAGGGATTAATAAAGTTATATTCTATTCTATTCTATTCTATTCTATTCTTCTATTCTATTGCAGGCCGACTCAGGCTGACTGCAGTCACTCTCAGAAGGATTGACGAAGGGTTGCAAATAATTGCCATCTAATTATAAATGCAGATAGACTGATTGCATCGTGTTGGCAATCTCAGCCAGTCTGTACCTTTGAGCACAACTCATCTGTGGCAAGTCTCTTTGCAATGAGGGACTCGACTCATCTGGCTGCCAACTGATTGTATTCTGGTTATATTCCTATATAAAAGCAAGGTTGCCAAGTGCCTACGTCATTTTGCAGTCACTATTTGTGAAGGAATTTCCGAAATTCTGTTTCAAATGTATGCGGTTCTGGCTGGATACTGTACATAGTTAATGTGAATTTCTGTTTAATGTGATTTTTTTGTGTATGTAAACAGCAACAGATTTGCAATTTTTGCTGATTTATAATTGCTGTATTATCACAAACAGACTGCATGTAATTGCTAACTTGCCACCATCTTCGAAGCAACCATTTCAAAAGGCAACAAGATTGCAAGTTCATTGCACACAGTCCCAATAATTTTGGTCATGCCACAGTCTCCAACCAATGTTTTCTCAAGTGTGACTGTAGCATAACAAAGATGTGAATTAATACACCCCTCTTACTTTAAATGCCCACTTTGTAGCCCTTTTGAAGATGACTGTTATCTCTTGGCATCCAACATAGGTATGACATGGATATCAAGGCATCAGTACCACCTTGTGCCTATCCGCAGGACGCCAGAAGCATCTGAGAGGATGACAGATTGGCAGATGCCTTGGGATGCATTTTTATTCTTTGGTGCACTTAAGGTTTCTGGTATCAACCGTTTTTCCGTTAATCCTGCTTCTCCCATCTGTAACTTTCTGTCAAATCACGTCATCTCTGTGAATTTGAACCACAGATTTACCTTTTCTTCCAGGCGTATGTGGATTGTTTTTCTTCTTACCTGTCATTGTTTTCAAGACAAAGAAGACCACAACACCTCAAAGGGACACACACCTCTGATATCTTCTCAGCTTTTGTGCGAAGCGTGGTGCTTCTTATTGTTAGAAGGTCAGACTTTTGTTTCTTGGCGTGTGTGTATCATGTGACCTCGCAGGACTGAGATGGTGGGATATTCAAAAATTGAACGCTTACATATAATGTGTTTGAGTGGGTGTGGTGGATGTGCACTGTGTGTGTGATAAAGGCAGACACTGTATGCCAAGGTATGGATTACAAATACAATACACCCATATGTAATTGTTAGGGATCTCTCTCTAAAACAACAGGCATTATGTTGCTGTAACAACTTCCCCTCCTCTTGCTTCAGGCTTTTTACTACCTTTTAGAACCTGGCTGCATGGATTTACCCTCATTTGACCACAAGAGCATCTGCAAAGTCAGCAATCTGCTGTGTTAGGGTGATAAAAGCTGGTGTGCATTCAGCGTTCTATGTCATTTTACATTCTTTCATCCTTATGAACCTTTGTACATTATGCCAGTAGAGGAAAGTATCTACAGTGGTGTGAAAAAGTATTTGCCCCCTTCCTGATTTCTTAGTTTTTTGCATATTTGTCACACTTGCATGTTTCAGATCATCACACAAATTTTAATATTAGACAAAGATAACCCGAGTGAATAAAAAATGCAGTTTTTAAATGATGATTTCATTTATTAAGGGAAAAAAGTTATTCAAACCTACCTGGCCCTGTGTGAAAAAGTAATTGCCCCCTCTTGTTAAATCATCAATTAACTGTGATTAACCACATTTTTTTGGAAAGCTGAGTTCAGTTTCACTAGCCACACCCAGGCCTGATTACTGCCAGACCTGCTGAATCACAAACTCACTTAAACAGAACCTGTCTGACAAAGTGAAGCAGGCTAAAAGATCTCAAAAGGCAACACATCATGCCACAATCTAAAGAAACAAAGTCACTGACATCTATCAGTCTGGAAAGGGTTACAAAGCCATTTCTAAGGCTTTGGGACTCCAGTGAACCACGGTGAGAGCCGTTATCCACAGATGGAGAAAACTTGGAATAGTGGTGAACCTTCCCAGGAGCTGCCGGCCTACCAAAATTACTCCAAGAGCTCATCAATGACTCATCCAGGAGGTCACAAAAGAACCCAGAACAGCATCTAAAGAACTGCAGGCCTCA
>VUQS01049419.1:2626-14839 GCA_015108495.1 Heterochromis multidens | reverse complement strand
CCGGTGGGTGGTCGACTCCCTTCGTTATTACCTCCTGGACCACCCTTTCACCCTCCGTTCAGACCATGCCCCTCTGCAGTGGCTCCATCGCATGAAGGATGCCAACGCCTGGATCACCCAGTGGTATCTGGCTCTCCAGCCTTTTAAGTTCAAGGTGGTTCATAGGCCGGGGGCGCAGATGGTCGTGGCCGATTTCCTCTCCCGTTCGCGGCGGGGGGGGGCTAGGCCAGACGGCTCCCTGGCCTAAGTCGGGCGATGGGGGTATGTGGCGGTGGTGTGATTTTTGGCTCAGCTGTAGGGGAGGGGTGGAGCAGTGGGTTCAGGGCATGGCGTCAGGGGAGGCTGGTCAGCACATCCGTAGGTCATCATCTAATCATGTCTCCCATATATTAGCAGGACGCCGGGACCTGACAACAGACCGGAACGAGAGCTGAGCTGGAGGCACGCAGCGGGAAAGCTGCCAGCCGCAACAGAAAGTGAAAGCACATTGTAAATAAAGAAACAGAACAAACACGCCAAGCCTGCCTGTCTGGGTCCTTCTTGTTACACTGCAGTTCCCTATACCTAGGTCTCCCCCTGTCTCTTCTAGCTTATTTGCAAATGGTGCAGAATGCAGTAGCAAGACTGCTAACTGATGCTAGAAAATATGAGTATATCATTCCAATCCTGGCTTCTTTGCATTTGCTCCCTGTTCATTTAAGAATTCAAGATTTTACACATTTTTTTTATAAGGCTCTTAATGGGCAGGCCCTAACTTATATCACCAACCTCATTTGTTTACATTCTGCTCCCAGTCTCTCAGCTCCACTGGGAAAGTTACATATCCCAAGGTCACGCTTCGAACAAAAAGATCCCTCCGTGCTCCCTCAGTGCTGCCTCCATCTCTGCTTTTAAGTCTAGGCTCAGAACTCACCTTTATTCTCTGTCCTTCCCAGCCAACTAATCCCCCATTTGTTGTTATGTCCTGTAACTCTGCTTGTCCTTTGCTGTTCTCTGGTTGTTACTGTCAGTACATTTCTGATTGCTGGTGAAGGTCTCTAAATTTGTATTTCATGTATTTATCTATAATCTTTTCATATTTACTGTATATGAATGGACATATATATATATATGCATGTGTATACAGTGTTTAACAAATTTATTAGACCACCACCCAATGTATGGTTTATGCCATAGCTTCCCCAAAATAACAATCGATCACTTTTTTTTTGTTTCTGTAAAGATTAATCCAACATTATGTGCAAGCTCTTTAATCAAAATATTTTAATAACTAAAATATAATCATTGTTGTTATCCATGAATTTTCAAATTTACTGTTTTACAAAAAAAGCAGAAAAAAAACAGCACATTATTATTATTTTTTTTAAGATGCCAAATTACAGTTATTTACTTGCATTCCTGAACAGAAAACTTCGTTTTAGTGGTTGAATGTTACACTTGATACATTTCTGACGTCCCAGTGTGCTAGCTCAAATTTGGGTATAAAAATGTGAATTCAGTAATGTTTAGCTTTTGATAGATTTCTAAAATATTTGTGTTTTCTTGTTTTTCTGACAGGTGGTCTAATACATTAGTTAAACATTGTAGGTATATCTACTTTGTACAGCACTTTGGTCAGTAAAACTGTCTTTATTTATACTTTATAAATACATTTTACTTACTTACTTAACTTACTTAGGACTTTAGCTAGATGTTCTCACAGCTGAGCCACCTGAGGAAATCCTACTGTTTCTAGTAGCCAAGGCTGATTTATCAGTGACAGTCATTATTTTGGTGGTTAGAGTTCAAATTAATTTGCTGGTTTGTGTAAGTGGATTGTAAGCCTTCACATTAACTGATTTCTTTAAAAAGGTGGCTTGCAAAATAATTTACCCAAAATAATTATGAGAATTTCATGTTTTCAGCCATGTTATCGGCAATATGGATTGCTATCCCAAACCAGCAGGTTTCCTACTGTATGTTGCCCTTTAGTAAAATATTTTGAATGTTACTAGGTATATGAACATAAAACTTTATATATATGACAATGCTGTTCAGATGATCTTGAGCCCCACCAGTCCGACCAGAACTTACCCGAATAAAATGCAATCATTTGGGTGATTTGAAGATTTTATGTAGCTTAAATGAAAAAAAAATGTTTTCACTATCTTTAATGATAATAAAAATTGCAAAATTAATGACATCCCCTTCAGCCTCACAGCCACACCTGTACTTTTAACAGTAACACAGTAAACTGAGATAGTGACAAATAAATAGTAAAATTCTAAACATCAACATGTTAGTTCACAGCACTTATGTGTATAAATATAGTCTCAAAGTTTTCTAAATATATCTGAACTTTAATTCTTTTCCTCTTCAACTTTTTAAAAAAAGGTGCAGAATTCTGCTTTTGGGCACCACCTCAAGCCACCTTCAATTATTTTCTGGACAATGTAATCAAATAGGCTTTGCAGCAAAATTACAAAGCATAGTAGAAGTGAAATGCCTATTCTTGGCCATGATTTCCCTGCTGCTGTCCTGAATCTCACTGTGGCTGGGATTGCAGTTGGCAGAGACAGCCATGCATCATTTTTGAGGCTTTTTTTTTTTCTGAAGATGAAATTAGAGTGGGGTGGAGAGGTCACAGGAGGAGGCCTTTGAAACATCCCAGACATGGGTTTCTGCATGAGCACAAGCTTTTATGAGAGCTGCACACACCATCATCACCAGCGTACAGCTAATTAAAACGAGATAGAAAATCAGTCCCAGTGAAATATTAAATATTAATTTGAGTGTGACTTGCAACATTTATCATTTGATAGACACTGTAATTAAGATAATGAAGTTTAAATGCATAAGTAGTTCTATTTAAAGCACTGCTGCTGTGGAAGAGATTTTTTTAAAAATGGCAGCCTAATTAAATTAAGTGTTAAAGGTTTATGCGTTGTCATCAAGTCCTTTTGTAAACTTGGAAAGCAAATTCTTATGAGTTTTTTTTTATTTGATTTGTACAATACATACATGTCTTAATTACTGTTAGGCTGAAAATTACTGTCTGAAGGTGTCAGCCAAGGTCATTTTGCCTGATCCACTCTGTGAACTGCATTAAAATGAGGAGAAAACAAGAAGTTGTTCACACAATTTAATAATTTTAGTCCTACTATTTCATCATCTTTTAGACAACATGTTATATCATCTACAAATCATAAATGTGATCTATTTCCATAAAGAACATATGATTTATATTTTTAACACATGATATATATTTTATATTGTATTCCATTCAGTTAACACAGAAGAAACTGTCCCGATCTATTGTCTGGGGTCCATATTTTTTCTTTTTGTCTGTAACCTTCAAAAAAAGATGTGACATTAGTGTGCTGAGAAATGTCTGAAGACAAATACAGTCTTTCACATTCATCTGTAGCTTCATCACTCCTCCTTTATCTCTCCTTGATTCCCCCTCATAGTCTCATCCATCTCTAAATTCAGCCTTTCAATTCTTTCAATTTCTGTCTTTTTCCTATCCTCCTCTGACGCTCCTGCTCCCTGCTGCCTATTAGCCTTCTGAGGGCAGAGCAATAGAGTTAAAATGTGAGGCTGGTATTGAAACGGGTAGATAAAGAGAGTGAGGGTGTAGAATAGAAGTGGTTTCATTAAAAATGGCAAAGCGTTTGTATTTTTTTTTCATAGTTATATACTCCTTAAATGTCGCTAATTCTACCTTTCCCAAACCATCTGCCTTCACAATAATGACCAGGCTGGAGAAATTTCAGCGAGTGTTTGTTACTGATCTCTGTTCTGTTGTTGCCTGAAAATAGGTGCAGCTCGTGTGAGAGTCAGTCAATACCATCCCCCTTGGGAGGGCGTCAGAAAGAGAAAAAAATAATGAGTATGTCTCCTGTGAGTGAGAGTTTCGCCTTTCTCTTTTTTCCTTTATTTGTTGCACTTACACCAGGAGAGACGGAAAGAAGATGAGGAAAGTTGGAGAGTACACAAAAACGGATGGCAAGGACATATGCTGCCCCCAGGCCCTGAAAGTGAGACTTGTCAAGTATAACACATTCACCTCCTTTGGGTGCTCTTGGATTCTTGGGGGTTGGGGGTGTGGATAATCAAACTTAGCCCACACATGCTCATTTAAACACAAAGTGTCTATGATTGATGTAGCGTAAGGTAGGATGTGGTACAATAGCTGTGGAGGGTTTGAGGCATAAACAACTGAGACTATGTCATTAAATGTACACAGGGCATGACAAAACAGAATTAGATTAAAAGATTTGGAGACGAACAGCCTGCATTCATCTTGCTAATACCTGGTTCACTGATGTAATACAAGGTACAGTTTTAGTTCTAATTTACAAATCCAAAGTTAGTACATAGATGTCACATCAGACCATCTGGGGGGATATACTTGCATTTGGATTTAAATTTGTGGTTCACTGGGGCTTCTTTTGTTCACTTGGATCCAAGTGCATTATCACCAATACAGTGAAAACAAAACTGTTATTTCCCAGTTTCGATCACTATCTTCAGAACACTGAAAATGAAATTGTGATGAATGTGTGATTTATAGATAGAGACTGTGCATTGTACCTGAGTGATGAAGCTCATACTGAATATTGTATTGGGGGAGCTTTAATGGGAATAATAGAATATACATGAACTGTTAATGTGGAGACACAGAGATACGCATTTACAGTGGCAATCATTTAAACCGAAAGCAGCAAGAATCCTGGCACATTAAACGATTCCTTCATTGCGATGCACCCAAAACAATTTCTCGCCTGAGTAGGCATACTTGCTTGTTCTGCAGTCTGATTAAGCTGACTCTCGGTCACGGAAGAGACAAGAGAGGGTCTCTGTGTGATCTGAATGCTCTCACCCCCTACTTTTAGACCGTCTATTCCCTCTCGATTTAATAACAGTCATCTGTAAAGATAATTGTGAGATTGATCTCGACATGCATGGGGTAAATGAGATCCATTTGTTAGATTAGTGTTTGTTCTGTAAAATGGCCTCTTGAAGATGCGGAAAAAAAAGTTGCCACTGCCATCAGCAGTTTCAAACTTTGAATAAGAAAACTGTGTAAACAGAACAATTCAAATGGGTATAGGTATATTACAGATGCATCATTTACACAGGATTTACACAGGCTCTCGGAAGACAGATGCACATACCCACTGACACACACACACGCATACGCACACACACACACACACACACACACACACGGTCCCATACATGATGCCATGATATGGCCTAAATTAGACTTAGCAGAGGTGATGCAGTAGTGCTTTCACTCAAAAATGTGATTGAATCTTAAATTAGTATCTGAATTGGTGGCTAAAGCTTAAATGAATGCTGATCATACCCAATTAGCCCTAATAAGAGTCTGATGGGCCAGTTCTGGAAACGACAAAGAATATAATTAGTGATTTGAGTGATTCCTTTATATGATGAGATCATTAAAAGAAAGAAAACCATTGTTTATCAAAGGCATTAGAGAGGCATCAAATATCACTGGTCTGTTGGCACTTCTTGTACATTTTGTAAAATTCTGTTTCTCCTGCAAAGCCTTGTATTTCTCTGCTCATATCAAGGACCCTCTTAGTAATACTTAAATCATAACTTGAGAAAGTGTGTTCTTTGGTTTGGTGCAGTGTTTAACATAATGTACTGTTTGGGATTTGATATAATGTCTATTTTTAAATAGGAAAATTTCAACAGCACTGCTTAATTGGGCAAGTTGTGAAAGTTTTCTTAGGGCTCTATGAAGTCCTGTGAAAAACTAACTCCACCCATGATTCAGCAGCAGGTAGAACCAGCTTTAGCAGCAATAACTTGAAGTGCTCATTTTCTTTATGACTTCACTCACCATGTATGACATGTCACATCGTTGTGGAGGAATTCTGGTCCACTCTTCTTTACAATGTTGCTTCAGTTCATTGAGGTTTGTGGGCATTTGTTTATGCACAACTCTCTTGAGGTCTCACCATAGCTTATCAATCATATTGATCAAATGCAGTGCCATTGGGTTGTGGTGTGGACTTTGCCTGGGCCATTGTAACATTTTAATTCTTTTCTTTTTCAGCCATTCTGTTGTACATTTTCTGCTGTATTTGGGATCATTGTCCTGTTGCATGACCCAAGTTAAGCCAAGCTTTAGCTGTCACATTTGACTCTAGAGGAGTTCATGGTTGAATCAATGACTGCAATAATCCCATGTCCTATGGTTGCAAAAAAAGCTCAAATCATCACCTCTCCACCACTGTTCTTGACAGCTGGTATGAGGTATTTGTGCTGATATGTTGTGTTTGCTTTTTTTCCCCAATTGTGGTGCTGTGGATTATGGCTAAACATCCCCACTATGGTTTGGTTGTTGACATTGTTCCAGACGTATTGTGGTTTGTTCAGATGCAACTTTTCAAATCTAAGCTGTGTTGACATATTCTTTTTAGAGAAAAGAGGTTTGTTCAGTCTTTTTCTAATTGTACTGTCATGAATTTTAACATTTAACATGCTAACTGAGTCTGAGATGTAGCTCTTGGTTTTTTTTAGTTTCTCTGAGCATTGCATGGTCCGACCTTGGAACAAATTTGTTGATCCTGGGACTAGCAACCTGCCAAAATGCAACCTGCCAAAACATCTGCTTTTATAGGTGCGCTCACACTTGTTAATCAAATGCATTTGCTTAGCAGCACCTGGCTGCTACTTACCCTCTTAATTCCTATGGAAGCAATAGGGGTGTACTTAGTTTTTCCACTGGACTGCACAAAGCAAAAATATCTCTGCATCAATAAATCAACAAGTCCTCCATATAAAACATCACAGCAGTCATTTGTCCCTACAGTTTGAACTTACTTAAAATTTAAGGTGTTCCAGAAAAGGCACATAGGAGTGCTGCAAGTACATATCTGTAAGTTAAAATGTTAAAACCTACAGCTTTGTTTAATATTATTTATTTCATGTCTGGATTGAAGCAACTTTGTTTTTGTGAAGGACTAGCATTTGTGATATTTGATATTTCTGTCTCCAAAATCTTCTTGAATTTCAAACGATGTCTGTGAAATCTTGCCTCGTGGAGAAAAAGTGTGTGAAAACTGTACTTTTTGAAGTTGTGGTGATCCTGGAGTTGTCAGGCCAGAACTGCATTCATTTGCAGACACAGTTAACAGATATAATGGGAAAGTTCTTATAATCCTATTCCCTCGTCCACTTGGAGGGCGCATGTGTAGTTGGTACCTTCGTAGTGTAGGTAGCACAGAGTCACATTTAGAGGTCACACAGAGGTCTGCACAGAGCCTTGTGTTCACTCTTTGATGATGAAATTTACACCACTCAGACCCAAGTACACATAAACTAGAACACTGGCGTTTCACTTCTAGGACACTTCCGGTTAGACTTTCAGAGATGAACAACTCAATTTGCAAACAGTACAATAATGCAAAGACACACTACAAAAGCAATATGTTATTTCAGTCAGATACCACTTGGAGCTCACTAATCATAAAGATATTTTGATAAGGCTAAATGTTTTCTTCATGACAGCAACAGACATCAAATGCCATGTTTACTTTCCATCACAGATACACTCGGCTCCTGTCCAATGACAGACTGCAGCTACAACTATCTAACAACTCCCACATGTACCCATACACACTGCCTTATTCTCTCTTTCTCTCCCTTTCGCACACAAACACACAGGCTTCAAGTGCTTTCTATTTCTGTGATCATAATTATTTGATGACAGGGCTTCTGGTTTCTCAACCACCCTTTTGTACACTCGATCTATCTGTGAATAATTTAGCACTGGGAGCTAGAAAGGTGGGTCCCTTAAAACAGCAGGTACAGGCAAACTCTGGAGGCAGGACACACAGAAAGAGCATTACCATCCTATCTTTGTCATCCACCCACTTCTTACTCACAGCTCTTTAGTCCAGCTCTTGCGCTTCCATCGAGCTGTATATTAATCCAAGTTTTAATTCATCCATCTTTCCAAACAGCCTTTCATCACACCAGGCTCCACAGTGTCCAGCTGATGCCATTTCACTCAAGGTAAGGAGCTCATTGGAACTGAACTGACCCTCTCTCTGCATTCCCTCCTCAATCAGCCACCATGGAGGAACTCCAGAGAAAACTGAATCAGCGCTATGAAGGCACCAAGCCAAGAAAGGTGAGTTTTTGCAACACCACTTTATTTTAATATTATGGGTTTGAAGTGTGACTTTTATAAATGTTTTGCAGGAAAACACATGTCGAGGTCATTTCAAATATCAAGCCTTCTCTTTAAATTATTTTCTAAACAACTGCTTGAATATTAGCAGGTTATTTTAAGCACACAGTTAAATAGTTTTCTGTTTTCATCTCATGTTGTGAAGCTGCAAATAGAGAGAGAATGACACAGGATTGCTGCTGTGTGTGTTGACATGCTTCAAATGTTTGCATGCACCTCTCTTGTCTGCTCAAACAGCATATTTTTTTCTACTAATGAACCTACCTATATTCTAAGACAGTGAACTATGCAAATAAGGCACTAATTTATAGTTCAGGTTTCAATTCAATTCAGATTTATTTATATAGTGTCAAATCACAGCCTTAAGGTGCTTAATCTTGCCTTAAGGTGCTTTGTATCCTAAGGTAAAAACCCTACAGTTACTAAAGATTTATTGATTGCTAATAAATCTCTTCGGCATGAAAAACAACAACAAGCAGTGGAATCAAACATGTCACCTTCCACTCAAAACTGCAGGTGAGGTTCAAGCTGGCATCATCCTACAGTGGCCGAGTGCTGAAGCATGTATATGAGGATGGTCAGGAGCTGGACAGCCCAGAGGAGAAATACCCTCACAGCTTTATCCACCGCAAAATCCCTCCCAGCCACCTCGAGATGGAGCAGCTCTGCGGGTTTGAGGATACTCAAGGGGACCAACCGAGTGGGTTTTTACAATTATGTAGCATGCAATGGAACTATGTCTTACTTTATATGCATGGCTGCCCTTAGATTTGTTTGTTTGGGCTATACTGCATGTAAACTGGGAGCAGGCAAGGCAAGTAAGGCGTAGTACTTTGATCTCTTTTTACTATGAAAGTAAAAACATGCACAGTTAATCCAGTAGCTGGGTATGACTAAGACTCCTCTGTACAGTGCAGTTGTATGCACATTAAACTGTCCAGTGTGCTTTTAAACATTACAGAGACCGTATTCAACGATCTCTATAATGGTAACAACTCAGTGTTACACACTTACAGTCGCAATCCAATCCATGTCTCCAGTTTTTTGGATTTACAAAGCAGCATTTGCCAGATAAAGCAGAAGAGTGGAAGACAAACAATGAGCTTGTAACTTACTTCACAGGTGAAATATTTAAATATTTGGCCATTTTAACATGTTTATAGACAATTTAAAAATATATTTTAAGTTAGAACTGATTGAATTAAAAGCGAGTCTTGGTGTTGGTGGCTCAAGTAGTAGGTTATTGGACTGTCTAATCAGAGGCTTTAAAGATACAGTGTGTAAAATTTCTTACCCAATTCAAGTGCAAAGACACACTACAAACAACTCTGGCTGCTGTTCATCTATAGTGAGTGTAGGCTGTCAGTCCGCTGTTTACCTCAGCTCTCAATATGCCAGGTGTCCACATCTAACTACTCTGGAGGAGGCTGTAAAACTTAGTAAAAAGAGTCCAATACGAGTCGATGAGTCAGTGAAGCTCACTGAGGTGAGTGGTTGAGGATATCCTGACCTTTTCTGTTGGTAAAGCACTGCTGTTTTTGCTGCTGTTAGCCACTGTTAGTGAAACTTTCTTTGAAGTTGATCTAACATTGTTGTATTCAAACACTTAAGGAATAAACTCTTATATGATGTGAGAATGTAATCAAACTGTTTATCAGAGAGAAAGTGTGATTTTTTTAGGACACTCGAGCCTAACATTGGCTGGCATTACGTTTGTCTATAACCAGCTGTTGTTGTTGATTAGCCACCTCGTCAGTCAACTTTTAGTGTAGGTTATTGATCCCCGGAGTTCCAATATGTGAATTTCTTACCAATTTAAACTTGAAAAGTGAAGCAATAACACCCTGTCCTTTTTTTTAACCTTCAGTGGCCCTAGTGTCTGTGTAGGTTCTCAGTCATCCAGGTTCAGAGCTTAAAAAGAAGGCAGCTGAACTTCCTTAGATTTGTGAAGATGTTTTGCCTCTCATTAAAGAGGCTTCTTATTTCTAAAACAACTGGAGGATAGTCCCAGGTATCTAACCCCTAGTGGTGGTTGTCCCATTGGAGATGGTCTTGAGGTTCGTTGATCCACCATCATGTGAGTTGTCAAATGAGCCAAGGCGTGGGCCAAAGTGTGAAACCTCTCTAAGACATCGCCCCACTCCACCATCATGTGTGCTTTCGAGGTTAACTGAGGCAAGGTGTGTGTCGGGGTTGAAATGCCTGGCAAGGGATCTTGTAGGTGGCTGATAGCTGGTGTCATAAGCCACGACCTTTGTTCAACAATGGTCATTCACAGTGGACATAGATGGCCTCATTCACTCTATTCTCAAATCATCCATCTTCTCGGTTCAAAATGCCAATGTTCAAATTTTTGACTGAGAAGACACCTTTCTTCATGATGGTGGGGTAGGGCAACATTTTGAGGAGGAGAAACCAAAGAGACCAAAGACCCATACAAGGATAGTGGGTTCCAGTATTTCAGGATTTTAGTCACATTTCTCTTTTATTTACTTCTCTTGATAGGCGCTCTTACATAACATATGTTTGTTAAATGCAGCTATTAATGGGACTGTGTTAGCTTGTTAGATTAATGCCTGAATGCCACAGTATATTAGGATTAGGGTTAGTTGAATTAATATGCACAATATTCCCAGTCTCATGTTTTCCTTTTTAGACACTCATAATTAAATGCAACAATACAAACGGTTTAACATGGCAGAATTAAATCCCCTGTCCATTTAGTGCTATTTGACCAGCTGTGCCACTTAACTTCAATATTTAATATTAAATAATAATAATAATCAGAATGGAATAGCACAGAATGTTGTCAGTTTAAAGAAATAATTAATAAATATTACAAATATTACCTCACACTTTTTTGCACACATCTGCAAAATATCTGTACTGGGAAGGAGGTGACCCTGTTCATTTATTAAGATCAACAGTAGACTTTTAAAGTTTTAGAGTTAAAATATAAGTGAAAAGGATTCAGCTCTGTAATGTGTTTTACTCCATAGTGGACCACAGGCTCTACAGTGGGGGAAATAATTATTTGATTCCCTGCTGAATTTGTATGTTTGCTCACTTACAAATTAATGATCATTCTCTCATTTTTATGGTAGTTTCATTTTAATGGAGAGAGACAGAAAATCAACCAAAAATCCAGAAAAAACACATTACATAAAAGTTATGAATTGATTTGCATATCATTGAGTGAAAAAAGTATTTGATCTGCAAACAAAACATGACTTAGTACTTGGTGGAGAAACCCTTGTTGGCAAGCATAGCGGTAAGATGTTTCTTGTATTTGGTCACCAGGTTTGCACACATCTCAGGAGGGATTTTGGCCCACTCCTCTTTACAGAACTATCTAAATCCTTTAGGTTTCTTGGCTGCCACTTTGCAACTCGAAGCTTCAGCTCCCTCCACAGATTTTCTATAGGATTGAGGTCTGGAGACTGGCTAGGCCACTCCATGACCTTAATGAGCTTCTTCTTTAGCCACTCCTTTGTTGTCTTGGGTCGTTATCATGATCGAAGACCAATCCATGAACCATCTTCAGTGTTCTAGCTGAGGGAAGGAGGTTCTTGCTCAAGATTTTATGGTACATGGCCCCATCTATTGGCCCCTGAATGTGGTGAAGTCGTCTTGTACCCTTAGCAGAAAAACAGCCTCAAAGCATAATGTTTCCACCTCCATGCTTGCCTGTGGGGATGGTGTTCACTGGGTCATTAACAAGCTCCTCCTGTGTAGTTTTGGGCTGATCCACCACCTGTCTCATGGTCATCCTCACCCCATGAGTCAAGATCATGCATGGAGCTCCAGACCGAGGGCGGCTGATGTTCATTTTATATTTCTTCCATTTCTAAATAATTGCACCATCAGATGTCACCTTCTCACCAAGCTTCTTGCTTATGGTCTTGTAGCCAATTCCAGCCTTGTGCAGGTCTACAATCTTGTCCCTGACGTCCTTTGGTCTTACCCATGGTGGTAGAGAAGTTGGGAAGGAAGAAATT
>VUQS01049406.1:0-12330 GCA_015108495.1 Heterochromis multidens | reverse complement strand
AGGCAGGTGTGAAAAAATGCTGTAAACAAAGAATGCTTTCAGAAATGGAAGTGTTGTTCATTTATTTTCATCAATCAACAAAATGCAGTGAATGAACAAAAGAAAAATCCAAACCAAATCAATATTTGGTGTGACCACCCTTTGCCTTCAAAACAGCATCAATTCTTCTAGGTACACTTGCACACAATTTTTGAAGGAACTCGGCTGGTAGGTTCTTCCAAACATCTTGGAGAACTAACCACAGATCTTCTGTGGATGTAGGCTTCCTCACATCCTTCTGTCTCTTCATGTAATCCCAGACACACTCGATGATGTTGAGATCAGGGTTCTGTGGGGGCCATACCATCACTTCCAGGACTTCATGTTCTTCTTTACGCTGAAGATAGTTCTTAATGACTTTGGCTGTATGTTTGGGGTCGTTGTCCTGCATTTTGTGAATTGATAGAAATAACCAATCATTATTTATATTTCTGAAAGCATTCTTTGTTTACAGTATTTTTTCACACCTGCCTAAAACTTTTGCATAGTACTGTATATTTTAAAACATAATTTGGTTCAATTCATTTAATCTTGACATGAAAACTTTCAGACACTTTAAATTGGCTGGACTATAAACCATTATAATGCCACCTACTTTTCATGTCCATTAACTTGCAATTTCTTTAACATAAAACATTATGGCATGCCTTTGAAAATAGTCAGTAGTAATGCAAAGTTGTATCTTCAATGTATAGAAAGGATTCAGAAACACCAGTATTGTCTGTGTTGCCATGAATTTATTAAATTCTGCTGCACCAAACACACTGAAGAAGATGCAGTTAGAGTAAGACATGAAAAAAAAAAAAATTTAGAAAAACTGATTTTCTTTCATTCTTTCCTGGATACAATTATAGTTGCTTTTTTCCAGGTACAGTGGGGCAAAAAAGTATTTAGTCAGCCATCAATCGTGCAAGTTCTCCCACTTAAAAAGATGAGAGAGGCCTGTAATTTTCATCATAGGTATACCTCAACAATGAGAGACAAAATGAGAAAAAAAAATCCAGAAAATCACATTGTCTGATTTTTAAAGAATTTATTTGCAAATTATGGTGGAAAATAAATTCTTTAAAAATCAGACAATGTGATTTTCTGGATTTTTTTTCTCATTTTGTCTCTCATAGTTGAGGTATACCTATGATGAAAATTACAGGCCTCTCTCATTTTTTTAAGAGGGAGAACTTGCACAATTGGTGGCTGACTAAATACTTTTTTGCCCCACTGTATAAACCATCTATAAACTGCAATAAAAAGTAATAAAAACTAGCTAGTTAGGTTTATAAAAAGATGAAGTTTAAAAACTATAGTTCTCACTTGTTTTAAAGCTCTGCTTTCTTGGTTGCCATATTGAAATGTACTTTGAAGAGTCAGGCCAACATACGCGCTTCAGACAGAAAAATACTTCCTATTGAAAGGCATCAGTTTCAAAGTCACACTACAGAAAGTCACATTTGTGTCCATGTGCTGCTTCCACAAAAGTTTAACCTTCCACAAAACAGCTCCTCACACTTCACTTTGCCACACTATGACAGTGTGTGTCACAACACCTCAGTCAGTCAGACGTAAAGCTTCTTTTACATCATCACTCTGCTGATGCAGCACTAAAAGCTGCAGCACTGGACACACAAGCACCAGTTTTTTAAAATAAGGAAAAGATGCTGTAGGACTGAATATGTCGTTTTTTA
Source organism: Heterochromis multidens (assembly GCA_015108495.1). Lineage (NCBI taxonomy): Eukaryota > Metazoa > Chordata > Actinopteri > Cichliformes > Cichlidae > Heterochromis > Heterochromis multidens. The sequence goes on along the minus strand of VUQS01049406.1, from coordinate 10,609 downwards.
AATTCATGTGTTCTTCTTTGTCTAAGCTTTCTTTCTGCATAACACAAACTGTGCTAATGTAATGTTTGGACGTGCTGACAGCTGAGCTGGACTGGAAGCGGCAGCTAATGTAGCTTAAAGTTTTGCAGATTTGGACATTTTCAGCCCCAGCTGACACTGACTCTGGTGACATCACCTGAATTTATTAATCACACAGACGCATCTGAGTGCACTGAACACTTTTGCTTGTTTCACATTAAATAAGTGCAGCTGTTGAATACCTACAAACAGGCTTTGCTGTGTGACCTGAGTGAAGTTTCTCTTTGATAAATAACCAGTGCAGCCATTCAACAGGCTTCTGCACACCTTCGCCTGCATATTTCAGGCCTGTTGTAAAACTTCATCAAGTGGTGTTAACACACACAATTTCATGTTAAAAAAAAACTGCCTGCACTTTTTAATTAAATGCATGTATTTTTCTTGATGTCAGTAAATGAGCACATTCCCTGAGAGGAGGGTTTGTTTGAATATTTGGGTCGTTTTGCCGCTGGCGTCTCGCCCACTTTGGCTGCAGTCAGTCAGCTGCCATTCATCGCTCTGCTTCTGTTACACTCTGTCAAAAAACTGAAGCTGCCAGGAGCTGCTCCCTGCAGCCAGTCAGCATCTCTTCACCAAAATAAGAAGCACAAGGCTTAGTTTTCTGTTATGATCTGTGAGATTCTCATTTCATGGTCGCGAGACTCCAGCAAACTCTATAAATTCTCAGAAGTCTCACATTTACTGTTGTTTTCTTAAATTGCCTGAAATAAATCTGTGACTTCTTTTTCTAGTCCTCAGCTAAAAATGAAGCTCCAGCTTCTCTCCTAATGAGCAGCTCTCAGGCTGCCAGTCGTACTGCAGTTAACAGAATGAACAAAATATATTCTCATGCTTATAAAACTATAGGCTGCAAAATATCCATCCACACTTAGAAATACAGAGAGACGGTGTCTGGTCTCACATGAATGGTTTCTTTTCATTCTTAAATAGAAATCTGTATCTGTAACATATAAATTGTCTGCTATAAATAAAAGAAGGTGTTGTTTTAGAATAAGAATAATGATGATGATTTAGCCTCTTACAACATAGTGGAATCAAAGTATCAAGCAGTATAAAAACAGACATACAAAAGTACAGCATCTGAGTAAACAAGTTATTTTCCACCATTGTATATTACTATTATTCATATAAATTGTTATTACTTTTATCCAGCTCCAGTCAAACACCCAACAAACATGCTGCTCGTCTGAAACCTGGAGGAGTCCTATGAGTGCAATCATTTTAACCACTTCACAAATACAAAACAGACCAAGACATACAAAACAGACCAAGACATTTGTGGATTTTTCTTTTCTGAATGAGTTTAGTATTCATCTCATGAGCTGTAAGACCTCATTTGTCATCTGTACACTGGAAAGTCCCAGACTGGAAGAACAAAAAGAGGTTTACAGAACAGAACAGCACGGTGATGCTGTGGTTAGCTGTCAAAGGTTCTTCTTGTGCCCGTGTGGCATCATTTTTGACCTCAGTCCTATCATGTCTGAAGAAAACCATAAAGGAACCATCACCCAGATCTGAATGATGTCCAGTTGTCACATAACTGTGTGACAAAGCAGTAATATTATGTTTATCTTTGAGACTGGAAATATGCCAAACTAAAACTATGATGTAAAAAAAAACCCTAAAAAGCACCATAGAGGTGAAGCTTTGCTTCATCAACAGCTTTCACATTAACGTCGGCATTTGATAAAGATTTCAGCTGCTCAGTAAAAGGGACGTTGAGAATTTTGTCCATTTTCAGTGACTAAGGGGACGTTGCTTAGCAAACAGTCCCATTTTGTGTTCTTCAAAGTGTAGATGAAGATGGTTTCAGATGCAAAAAGCATGAACCTCACACTGTTTTATGATGATGGTCAGTAGGAAGCTCTGATTTAAATGACATTGTGAGAAACGATGGGCCTGCAGACGACTGTATAATTATTTTAAATGATCTTTTGATGTGTGTAACAATGACCGGATTGATAGTCTCTCCTCTGTTGTCACTTACACTGGTTTCTGTGTCCATGAGAGAGGGAGAGCTCATCAAGCTTTGTTGATGTTGGTAGTTTTGATACTTATGCCAATAAATAGCATCAAACTGGGTTGTAGTGATAGAAAGAGATTAGATTAGACTTTATGTTTATTCCTTTACAGTTAGCTTTCAAAGGGTTTATTCAGCTGATGCAAAACATTATAACTGCTCCAGAAAAAGAAAGCATCTTTTACCTCCTTCTGATATAATTACCCGTGACCTGTGAACCATTTAGACATATTTTAGAATTCCACTCAATGTGGATTCATGGCTGAAATTAGGCTGAATTCAAGTTTTTATACCAGCTACAAAATGACTTCTCACCTTTCTGTTTTTAACTAAATTAAGGAAAGTTTTTTAAAGGCCACGACTGACCAACAAGACCAGAAACCAACATCCATGCACATCCAGCGCTTGGTGGGTACACCAAGGTAGGCTCATTAACAATTAGCTTTTTTAATTGATTTTCTGTAACAGTGGCTGAAGTCTTTCATTAACTGCTGATAAAGTAAGATCATTACAATGAGCCAAAGAGAACCGGCTCAGCAGCAGAAACCTTCTGCTACCTGGATCTAACTCCAGTTCTGTTAGTATAAATTGAATGAATTGTTTAATCTGTAGTGACCACCCCTCAGCTCTGCCTCTGACTAATAAATGTAATGGAGTAAGCATCCTTATTAAGCATCATAAAGTGGAAACACCCTCAGAAATGTGCTCAAACAAAAAGTAAAGTTGGGTACTTTCCACATCTGCAGTGTTTTGCTCTGTTTTCTTCAGATCTGTGGCAGACTTATAATACCTGCTGCTCTCTTGAAGTGTTTCTGACACCTTCACATGAAACTTTCCGGATGTTTCTATTCTGGATTAAATGAGTAATCACTGAGCTCAGGAGCCATTTTAATGCCTCATTTTAGAGTCCAGCAGGGCTGGAGTGGAAGATCGTGGGAGGAGAAGTTTAAAAGGAAGGAGGAACAGGAGAGAATTTTAAGCTATAAAAGTATAAAGAGAGAGTGAGAGAGAGAAGGAAAGAAGGCGATGAAGGAGGGCTGATGATGATGATGCGTCTCTGACGAGGCGCGAGGGAAGCAGAGAGCGGTGGAGGGAGGCAGACACGGAGCAGGAGAGAGAGGCTGAGGCAGCACTGGATCATCGCTCGGTTCTCCATCACTCCTTCTCCCTCTCCCTCCCTCTCTCTCTCTCTCTCTCTCTCTCTCTCTCCGGCCGGTCGCTCGGTCTCCTCCTGGTTGTTGTTGCAGCGGCGTTGATCAACAGCAGCAGCAACAATGTGGTGCATCAACTGCGCCTCGGACAAAACGCCCGCAATCCTGCACAACAAGCTGCTCTACTGGTAAGAAAACAACCAGAGACGCGCGCGCGCTCCTTCCCTGCCTCCTCCACACTGGCGGACTGACTGCGTGTTTTCCGCCCGTGGTGCCGCACTGCTGCGCGGCTCTTCTGTCCCCGTCGTGTCTCCTCCGAGCAGCTGATGGTTGTAAATCTTAATGAAATGCGACATGAGCGCGCGGCTGCTCCGGGATGTGTTTGCTGGTCTCAGTCTGAGAAGTGCTGATGCTGCTGCTCTTATTAGTGAGATTAATAGTATCATTAGAAGTAATATTGCTGCTGTTAGTGATGTATCAGCAGGGACTAGGTGCGCTATTATTTGTGCGCAGAGGACATGGTTTTTACCACTAATGACCTGTCGTTTTGCGCGTGTGCTTGTGCGCCTCCTTCTTCTGCCTACCTGTCTCTCTCCCTTTCCCTCTCTCTCTCTTCTTCTTCTGTGTCCCTGTGCAGCATGTCTCTCTACCTTTCTGATGTAGGTGTGTCATTGCTGCAGCTCATAATTTCTCAAACTTTTCACATTAAGGAGTGAAGGAAGAGAACAACAATCAGCTCTGAGTGGACATGAGACATCAGATTTGAAGGATCTTTGGAGTACAAATGAAACTTAAGTCACTGAATTAGGCGATTTGAAGTGATTTTCAGGCTCACTGAAAGAGACTTTGAAGGTATTTTGTCTCAGACTTGAAGCACTGAGGTCTGCAGTAATAATGATCTGCTGACAAACAGTAAAATGATGCCGGCCATACAGCAGCTTCATATAATCTGTGTGTAAATCTAGACTCAAATATGCTTTATTGACATTACAGTGGAAGCCAAAGCAGCACCGCCTCTCTCTCTCCTGATGGGAGGTCATTAAGAGATGAGCTCAGTCATGGGCCTCTTGTTCATCAGCTGATTGTATCCACAGAGAGCTCGGATCACCATTAGATGTAGGATCGATCCCAGTGCTGGCACTTTCATGGACGGATTAAGATACAGTGCCCCTCTGGGAATACACTAACAAAGACATCAACAGTCAGCCCAAAATGTCTCTTTTGCTTCTGGTCATTCTGGTCACTTTTTGGGCATTTTGTCTTTGTGGCAGTTTTGTGGTCTTTTTGCATCTCATTGGGGTCCGTTTTTGTGAGAGGGTGTTTGACATCACTTTGTTCCTGGTTAGTTTCCCAGCTGTTTTCACTGAAGTCTGTTTTTGTGAATCGCTGCTTTACATCATTTTGTGGTCACTTTTTGGTCATTTTGAGGTTGTTTTTTTATCAGTTAATTTTACATCTCGTTGGGGTTTTTGGCAGTGGCAGTATGAAATCACTTATTTGGCATTTTCTAGTTGATTAGCCGTTTTTGTTTGTGGTCATTTCAAAGTCCTTTTGGATCTTGTAATGGTCTCTAGTTTTGCTTCGCATTAGTTTGTGGATGTTTTGTGGCTGATTTGCATGTCTCTGGGGTGTTTTTATGTCAGTGGTGGTCGTGACTTTGTCAGCTTCTGTTGTGGTGATTTTGTGATGTTTTTGCATCTCTTATTTTGTCATTTTAATGTCTGGTTGTTTGAAATCCCTTTGTTGTTTTTTGTGGTATTTTTGCATCTCATATTGGTTGCTGAATGTCTCACCGGTTATTTCATATCACTTTATTATGGCTTTCTAGTTATTTTGTGGTAATTTTGCATGTATGTGGTTGCTTTGTGCACTCAAACTGAATGTGGTTCTGGTCATTTTGTGGGTTTTGTTCATCCCTCTGTTTTCATTCTGAGTCTGTTTATGGTCACTTTAACTCTGGGGCTCGTTCTGTAAGCCATCCATGCACACTTGTAGTGTAAGTACTCATGCTCCGTTGTATTTTCGTTTCCAGCTGCTGCCAACAGCACCTGAGTGGTTTGTTTTGATTTTATTTTCACATGAAGATGAATAAACAGGACGAATGAAATCAATAAATTTAGTTCTCCTGAAGCATGTAGGTCTCCTGTGCATAGAAAATTAAATGTGATATTATTTTGAGAGACATTTTACAGGAACAGTTATTGGATATTTGTGTTGATAATGTCAGATACGCAATATTATTCTCAGCAATCTAAATGAAAAAAGTTTGATTTAATAGTTGTAACCAGTCATTGCAAACAGCACTTTTACCAGCAAAATCTGTTGCTCAGAGGGTTTTGTGTTATAGAGAATTTAGAATTACAACCATAGTTATGAGGATTAACAAGAAAAGTGTGGGATAAAAACACTGCCGGGAACAAAGAAGCACTGAAAACACAATCTGTCCTCATCTCTGTGAAATGCCCTAATGATTGAGGCTGAATCCAGTATGTGAACCTTTAAAACCTCTTCATGTCTGTTGGTTATGATGACTCCTGCAACAGCTGGCCTGGTGTTACTCTGAAGACAGTGATGGATTGTGGGATACACTGAGCTCTAAAGTGGTCTTAGCTCAAGTGTGCATCAAGTGAAGTGCATGTTGGTGTTTTTCTGATGTGGGACAGTCTTACTGGCCATATTGTTGTGCCCTGTCGCCTCACAGAAAGTAGGTTTTGAAGGTTTCTGTGTGCAGTTTGCATGTTCTCTCTGTCTCTGTGTGGGTTTCCTCCAGGTGCTGCAGCTTCCTCCCACAGTCTTGCATGCTTGTTAGGTTAATTGGTGATTTTAAATTGGCCGTAGGTGTGGATGTGAGCGTGAATGGTTGTCTGCCTCAATGATGGACTGGGGAACTGTCCATGGTGTTCCCCGCCTCTCGCTCAGTGTCAGCTGGGATAGGCTCCAGCCACTTGTGACACAGGATGGATGAATAGATGGAACAGTCTTTCCACATGAACATATTTGTGGTATTTGCTCCCAGTTTTTCAAGTAATCATTGCACCTGTTTGTCCTTTGACGCTGTAGGCACAATATCTTCTCTGTGTTGCTGTCCCTGCATTGAAGCTGACAGAGAGACACTGTCCTGAGAATAGGAATAATATTCTATCTTTGGGAGATATCCCAATAGAGTTGATCATCTACTGTTCAAAAAAAGACTTGAAAAATTGTAAATCTCTGTTTCACTGCCAGGTTCAAACTGTAAGATAGTCAAACTTTGGAGACAGAGGTCTGTCTATCATGACTTTTATGTAAAAGTGAGCAGTGTTTGTCCGGATCAGGACATTAAACTTCCAAAGGTTAACTCAATGTTAATGAATTTTTGGATATTTAGGAAAAATTACAGAAAACTGGTCAAACTTTGTGTTAATCAACAAAAACAGACTTATCATACATACATGTGTACCCCTTTCAAAATCATCCATTTCTCATTCTCCAACCTCATGAATGACAGAACATGACACTCACAGCAGCAGAGACAGTTGATCTTCATGAGTCTACAGTTAGCATTATTCCTGTGTGTCTACAGTTACTGTGTTACACTGTGGTAAAGTTTGGTAACGGGTTTGTTCCTGCTGGATGGCAGCTCTAAAGAAACTTCACTCTTGTTGTAAAGATTTAGATCCGTGTGTGTTGGGATAAGGTAATAGCTCTGATTACTGGTTGAGGTGGAGTGGACTGACTTCTATAAATACACATGGTTACTTTGTCATTTCTATTTGACTTTAGTGATTTTTATTTGTTTTATTTTATGTTCCTCTCTTTGAGTTGAATGTATAAGTTGAGAGTGCTGTGCTGCTCCTTTCTCTCCCTGTCTTGTCATATGAGGTTGTGGGTTAATCTTCCTCGGTAATGAGTTCACTGTTGGTGCGTACAGAATCAGACGGCTGAGAAGCTGATCGTTGTTTTGACATTTTCCTCTCTGACCTCATGCTCTCACTGTGATCCTGCTAACAGACAGTCTATCTGTCTGTTGGACACCTTTCTCCCACAGACAGACGTTAAGATCCACAGTTTGAATCGTGTGACAGTCACAGTGAGTGTAATCACAGACATCAGCTGTTTATAGCCCTCCACTGTTGGAGCTGCAGCATAGAGAGCAGCTGTTTTTTTTTTTTATTTTAACACTTCTTTTTAACAGCTGTTATAATCCATATACTTCAGAAAAAAGTTATACAGAACAGTTTTCTAAAAACTAAAAATTAAGATAAAATAAGACAAAGAACCAAACTGAATAAAAAGCTTGGACAGCTTTTGTGGCACTTATTTCTGCCCATAGAGGGTTTCTACTTCATCTACAACCAGCATTCATCCATAGATGGTTTCTGAAAATTGCCTTTTGGTTGGTGCACTTACAGAAGTGTTTATTAAGCTTTTTTTTTTTTGCTTTAACTTATTGTGAAGTAATTGTTGGTAACTGCTAAGGAATAATGACACTATGTGCATTCAGACTGCCTAACTATACATGCCACATTCAATGTTGTCTGCCACCTGGTCTTCAGTAAACAGCTCTCCAAATCAAAGTTCATGCATTTATTTATTTTTTTTAGAGAGGGGAGAAATCTTCTGAAATTAGGACTTGTTCATGATTAGAACGTTAAAGAAAAATAAACTCCATTATTCACTCTTTATCTGGACAATCTTAAAACATTACAGCACCACACTAGCATCTAGCATACTTTAACTCTTTCCCCCAGCATTTGACGACCTCCCCTGTACCCTTAATGATGAGTTTTGAGTATATATATCAGTATATATCAATAAAGATGTGGTTTGACAACCATTAGAATAGGTTCTGGGTTTTTCCAAGCTGTATATATACAGATCACCCTCACTAACTTCTGATGCACACCCAGTCATTTTGTTCTGGAAGCAGGCCTGAAATATGACACAAACCACTCAGGAAAAGAGAAGGAAAGAGAAACAAGCGTTACCCCTCCTAGGCATCCAAGGGGGAAAGAGTTAAGCATCAACATAATTGTTTCACATATTTCCAAAGTGCTGTGATTTGTTTCTGTCCTGTGCTGCTGGAGGTTTCTAGTCTGATAAAAACAGAAAGAAACGTCTTTTTACAACAGTGACACCAGCTGGAAACACTAGAAAGGGAAAAGTTGTCTGTCACTAAACCTTCACTTGTTAAAAGACATAACATTCCATTGACTGCATTTCTTCACAATATAAAATAAAATAAAATATGGATTGTCTTTCCACAATATGGGGACAGTCAGAGGACACTTGATGTGTGCTGTTTTTGGAGTAGAACTGTTTTTCATCACTGCTTTGTTCTTGTATTTTTGCTCCTTTCAGGAACTCTTATCGAGAATTTCTGCAGAGAATTAGATTCACAGTTTAGTGTTGGTGGTGTAGCTTCATTCCAGTACCTAGAGCAGTCATGTTCAGCCTGGCAGCACAGGTGGGAATCCGGCCCTCAGCCCCAGCAGTGCTGCGCTTCATTAGCTCTCTGCTCTGCCAGTGGGAGTGTTGAGGAAGAAAAGACATAAACTGAGTCATGCAGGCTGTTGGAGGAGCGTTGCTGAAGGAGTTGACTCAGCGGCATTGTTGCTTTAATCCCATGAGGAGCGAGGCTGTTGCCTGGAAACCTTCGAGCTGATTTTGACCCGACTCCTCGCTTAGGCTTTCTGGGACACACTTGGGCTGTAAGGCCTGTGAGGAACACTGAGCAGGACAGACGCTGCAGGGCGAAGGATTCTACAGGCTGCTGCGCTCATTATTATAGACATTATTATCCTGTGTAAGAAGGAACATACTGAGGACTTAGCTACTGTTTGAGCCTTACTTGCTGTGGAGCAAAAGATGCAAAGCTTGAAGATAGGTTTTTTGTCCGTTTGAATATGAATGGTCCATCCTCTGAGGAGCAGGAAGGTGATATGTTAATATGTAGATGTTTGATATTTTTGGCTCCAATTTTTGGTGCTATGGTAACAATTGATCCTTCAGGGACCCTGAATATCAACAGTGAATTCATTATCTTCCAGACAGTATTTGTTCAGAGATCTGCTCTGCTTTGACTCCACACTTGCACCTGTGGGAAATGCTCTTCATGAATACTCGGTGTATTGTATTCATTCTTCATTTAGCTTTTATTTAACCAGAAAGCTTTGTGAGATTGAAATCTCTCTTTGGAGACCTTGAAAGGCAGATTTTTAAAAAACAAAGTAAGGTTATTTTACTGACCTCGAAGACAGAACAGGTGACATACACTCACCAGCCACTTTGTTAGTACACGTTACTAGTACTGGGTTGGACCCCCTTTTAGCTTCAGAGGTGCCTTAATTGTTCATGGCACAGATTCAACAAGGTGCTGGAAACATTCCTCAGAGATTTTGGTCCATATTGATATGATAGCATCACAGTTGCTGCAGATGCGTGATGCAAATCTCCCAAAGGTGCTTTATTGGACAGATCTGTGATTGTGGAGGCCCTTTGAGTACAGTGAACTCATTGCCATGTTCAAGAAACCAGTTTGAGATCATCTGAGCTTTGTGACATGGTGCATTATCCTGCTGGAAGCAGCCATCACTGAGGGGATAGATGTGGTCAGCAACAATACTTAAGTAGACTGTACTAAGGGGCCTAAAGTGTGCCAAGAAAATATCCCCCACACCATTGTTGGCTGATTAGAAATTTGCATTAATGAGCAGCTGAGCAGGTGTACCTAATATACTGAGAGTACATTGTTTAAGAAGCTTGAGGACATTACAAAGACTTTATGGTGCAGTGGAACAGTTGGTGTGTTGGTTCTCTCAGTTATGGTACATCACCAGTTTAGAGAAATATCCTGCAATACTAGAGGAGAGAAGAAATGACACTTTTTATGACCGCAGGGAATAAAAAACTTAAAGTTCTCTTTTATTTCCATGTTGATTTAGTTTTCTGTGTATGATACGCCTTTTGTTTTTAACCTTGATCTCAGTAGATCTGGGCTGAAAACAGGAAGAGTGAAATAAAGTTTGATGTAATGAGCTTTTTCAAAGGGTGTTTTGATTTTGACTCACTGAAGAGTTTCAGTCAGGTTTCAGAACTCATCACAGTACAGAAACAGCATTAGTGAAGGTTACAAATGATCTTCTTATGGCCTCTGACAGTGGACTCATCTCTGTGCTTGTCCTGCTAGACCTCAGTGCAGCGTTTGATACTGTTGATCATAATATTTTATTACAGAGATTAGAGCATGTTGTAGGTATTAAAGGTACCGTGCTGCAGTGATTTGAATCATATCTATCTGATAGACTCCAGTTTGTTCATGAAAATGGGGAGTCTTCTTCAAGCACTAAGGTTAATTATGGAGTTCCACAGGGTTCTGTGC
>VUQS01049402.1:0-11642 GCA_015108495.1 Heterochromis multidens | reverse complement strand
AAGCACACCATTGTTTTTCTTGTGACATTACCAATAAGTTTGATGTGTCACATGGCCCTCTTCCTATTGAAAAAACAAAAGTTGTATCCAAGATGGCCGACTTCTAAATGGCCACCATGGTCACCACCCATCTTGGGGAGTTTGCCCCCTCACATATACTAATGTGCCACAAACAGGACTTTAATATCACCAACCATTCCCATGTTATTACGGTGTATCCATATAAATGGCCCACCCTGTAGTTCAAAAAGATAAAGTTTCAGGTATTCTATTTTAATTACACATACAGTGAAGTATTGTTTGTGTTGATTTTGATTATTACAGCTTATAGCTCCTGAAAATCACAAATCCAGTGTCTCAAATTATTAGTTAATTAATTAATTAATAATTAATTAATATTTCATTTCTTGTTTGAGTAATTTACTCTTCAAACAGTTTAAATAGTGTGCATCTATTGGTCTAGTTCAGTGCATGCAACCATAATTGTGGGGAAGACTTCTAACCTAACAGTGATATAGACGATGAACATCAACACCTTCCACAAGGAGGGTAAGCCACAGAAAGTCATTGCTTAAAAGGGCCTGATGTTCACAGGGTGCTGTATGAAAGCATATTAATGGAAAGTTAATAGGAAAGGAAAAGTGTGGTAGGAAAAGATGTATGGAAAAACTTGAGATTATTGTTTTTTTAAAAAGTAGTAGTAAGTAGTAAACTTGGGAGAGCCTCACAAGGAGTGCACTGAGGCTGGTGTCAGTGTATCAAAGAGTCTCCATGCAAGACCTATTCAGAAAAGGGCTTGCAACCACTTCTCAACCATAGACAGCATCAGAAGTGTCTTACCTGGGCTGCTGGGCTGCTTGGACTGCTGCTCAGTGGTCTAAAACACTTTTCAGATGAAAGTAAATTTTGCATTTAATTTGGAAATCAAGGTCCTAAAGTCTGGAGAAAGACCGGAGAGGCACTAAATAAAAGATGTCCAGTTCCCCCAGTCTGTGATAATTTGGGGTCCCATGTCATCTGCTGGTGCTGGTTGGTCCACTGTGTTTTATCAACTCCAGTATCAACACAGACATATTCCAAGAGATTTTAGTGCACTTCATGCTTAATCTGCTGACAAACTGTATGGAGATGCTTATTTCCTTTTCCAGCAGTGCCTAAACTACTAACAAATAGTTTGGTGACCATGTTATAACTTTGTTTGACTGGCCAGCAAACTTGCATGAATCACATAGAGAATCTATGGGGTACTGTTAAGAGAAAGATGGGAAACACCCAAAACCCACAAATACAAACAAGTTGAAGGCCACTATCAAAGCAACCTGGGCATCAGTAACACCTCAGCAGTGCCACAGGCTGATTGCTTCCATGCCAAGCTGCACTGATGCAGTAACTTGTGGTAAAGGAGCCTCAACCAAGTTTTGAGTCTACAAATGAATATACTTTTAGAAATTGGACATTTCTGTATTGTAGGTCTTTTTTGATTGATCTTAGGAAATATTCTAATAAAGTGAGATACTGGATTTCTGATTTTGATGCGCCATAAGCCATAATCATCAAAATGAAAACAAAAAAGACTTGAAATATTTCACTTTACATGTAATGAATATAGAACATATGAAAATGTACCTTTTTGAATTAAATTACAAAAAAAAAAACCTTTTCATGACATTCTAATTTTGAAGATGCACTAGTACAGTAGATTCATCTAAACCATATAAGATCAAGTTTAGTGTGATAAGCTGTACTTTAATAGCTTTCAGTGTGTGGACTTCACTGTCCTTACTGAGTGAAATTTATCACTTGATACACCCTTTGCTTCTTTCTGTCTGTCTCTGCAGGAAGATGCTGATGTGGAGTGGAAGTTTGCCCGAGCTAAGTTGTGGCTCTCCTACTTTGATGAGGGCCGCACCTTACCGGCCCCCTTTAATCTCGTTCCCAGCCCTAAGTCCTTCTACTACTTGGTCCTAAGGATCAAGTCCTGTCTGATTCGCCTCTGCAAGGCGAACGGCCATCACCATAACGAGTTAGAGATGGGCATGCTCAACTCCCAGGCCAAGGTCAGTGTCTGTAATATATTTGGCTACTTTACACACATTGGGCCAACTGATTATTACATTGTAATTCATGGCTAATTAATGATTTTCCAAACCAGGTTGCAGAAGCTATTCAATGATAGACTGTTTCTTTTTAACATATTATAACATATTATATTGATATCTTTTCTATTTTCTATTGATACCTTGTTTCAGTTTTTTTAACAAAACATTTAATTCCCAGACAACTGTAAATTGTACAGTCAAGTTTTGGTTTGGCTTGGTTTGTTTTTTAGCTGTGGTTTTAATAATTGTCAGCAGTACTTTTTCCATCCATATTTTTTCCAGGATCCTTCCTGGCTAAATTGTGTTTATGTTTGTTATTTTCCCACATGGACTCAGTTAAACTGTTAAAAATCAATAAAAGGGCAAAAGACACTGATTACACCCACCACAATCCTCAGTGGAGTTGCCCATATGGGTCAGCTGTCTGTATAATGATTATCAAATACTGAATCTTTAGCAACTGTAATTGTAGACTGTGCTCAGGCAACCCAGGAAGGCTGGAGGAAATGTAGGATATTCCCACTGCAAGTCTAGAAATGCTGCTGAAACCTAGTTCAGCTTCACACTTTGTTCCTCTCACGATTTGTCCTTATAAATAAAATAAATAAAAATCACTGCAATGCAAAGAAGGTCTTGTGTGACAAAAATAGTATAGACCATTTAATGCACAATCAGTCTTGGTGCTGGTCTTGTCTGCAGGCATTTCTTCTGCCTGATCCCTAAGCTCAAATGGCTCACCTCAACACCTCAGCTAGGCTATTAGGCAGGCCATTAGCTTTACCCGCGTTTGCTCAAATGCCCAGGCAGGACAAGATGGGTTACACCCTGCTGCTTCTGTGAGCACCTAAAGTTTTCTGACAGTTTCACAGCCGAGCCAAGCAGGTGCAGCAAGCGATCGATACATGAACTTGCACCGGTCCACAGTACAGTGTTGGAAAATGACAGCTGAAATTAGGAAAAGACAGCCTGCTCTTTCTGAGTCTGTATCTTCTCAGTGGATGGTGTGTGTTTTGTCTGCTGTTTAAGAAAAGTGAAGCTAATCACGATAGTTTCAAAACGCATATGTTTATAAATTTATGTGTGTATTTGTGTTCCTTCAGTAAGGGTTTGCTTTGCAGTGGTGTTCGTGTTCATTCTCGTGCTCTTTAGTTAACTGCCTTTCACAGCAGTAGGGATAATTAATTACAATATCAGGAAGCTGGAGGCAGCAAAAGCCCACAAAGCAGGTTACTGGTGGGGACTAGATCACAGAAAACACACCAAAGAGATTTCAGCTTTGTCAGTTGGCCTTTGGAAAACCTCTGCATAAAATATGTGTTTCTCACACTCACAAGTCTGAAACAATAGTAGCTGTCTGGGTGTGTGGTACAATAAAGCACTGAATTGATAAAAAATAGATTAAAAAGATATTTATTTGCTTCACAATAGCACACAAAAAATGCTGTACATGTTGTTCCTTCAGAGAACACAAGATGAGCTTCCCTGCAAAAAAAAATATATATATAAAGTCACTGAGAGCTCAAACTGACAACTGAAATATCAACTTTTTCATCATGATAAATGCTCTGTCATGATGAACATCAGCTAAGTGTTCTTCTGGAATCATTTTAAAGGGAATCTAATTTTATTAAGTTACACTCGACACTTGTAGGGTCTTATTTTCATTCAGATATTATTTTTTTTAAATATTTTGTTTGTATATTTTTACATTTAAAAAATTCAACTCTTCTTGGAGAAAAGAAGTATTAGAATGCTTCATAACTTAAAGCCTTTTCAGTAGTTCTTGGGGAGAGGAATATTGTTTATTATTCATCTTTTTATTGCTAAACTTAGTCTTATATTGAGCATTTACTATTTTTGATATGTTTTCTGCAGCTTTAGTGCTCTGACTGTGGAGTAGTAGCCCGTGGCGTGTGTGTGCACTTCAGTTAAAACCCTTTTTTTACACTGCAGTGTTGAAATGACACACATGCTACAAAGCAAGGTCATAGACATGGAAGGCATCTAGGAGTGAGTTAATAAAGACTTACTCTGGGTAGGGTATGCAGTCGACTCTCTTTGCCTTCTCTTTTAAAACATCTCAGCTATAGATATTTATAAGCACTAAGCTCTAACCTTTCTTTTATTGCTGTTTTGCCACTGTGATGCCTCCTTTAACCCCCTTTTCAAATGCTTCCATCTGGCATGATCCACAGCCCTGTAATGTGACATTAACACTTGACTTTTTCTATCTGTTTCTTGCTGTTGTAGGATGAACGCTTCAAGTCTTATGCACGGCCAGGAGAAGAGTTTACCCAGAGAAAATCTAGAAAACACCCCACCAGGTACCAGGTAAGACGGAGACAGAATTGGACGCAGAGAGCACGGGATGTGTGAAGTGATGATGAGACAAAGGAAACTTGGAAATTTGATGGAGGCAAGAGAAGAATCAAATGGGAGACAAAGAGACAGTATAAGGAATATGTAACTGAACAATATCAGATGGGTGTAGCGGTATAGAGAGTGAGGTTCGCTGGAGAGTGATGACAGTGAGGGAGAAAGGAGATGGTGAAGGTGAGGAAATTCTGATACAAAAGACAGAAGAAAGAAGGTGTGAGGGAGATACAAAGATAAGGTAGAGATGACAGAGAGGAAGAAATCTTTCAAGTTTCAATGGAAGGGCATTGACTGAAAGGAAGTGGTAAAAAGAAGAGAGAGCAACAGAGTAAGGCTGAAAATTCCTCTAATGAGCTGTTTGAAAGAGATCGAAGGTAGGCACTCAGTAAATGAGCTCAAAGTATAACACCGAGAAGGGGAAAGATGCTCTCTTCCTTAGTCTGTTCTTCACCTCTCCCCTGAGGGAAATCTAGCTTCCTTCATAGACTGACTGCACTTTTGTCTTAAGCCACCCATTTTGTGGGTTTTTTATTAGACTACACTACACACACACACACAACACTGAGATGTCAGTTGGTGTGGCATGCATGTGTGCTGCATGTGGGGTGACTGGTATTGACCCATGTTCAGACTACCTATATGCAAGAAGTGACTGCTTGAGACTTGGAAGCAGCTGCAGGATATCCCTGTTGGCCACGGATGTATTCTCAGTGTTTCACATACTATCTCAGAGGCACAGTAGCCCTGTCCTCAGTTTTGTGTTTTTTGTTCAATATGTGTACACACAAACGGGGATAAGTTTTGAAATATGCAATCAGAGAAGTTTACTGGGTAAGTATAGCGTTCATCGTCACATCCCCTTGACACGTCCTCTCTGTCTAATCTTCTTTTTCTTCTCCTTCTCATAGAAGATCATGAAGCGCCTGATTAAGCGGTATGTGCTTAAGGCTCAAGTGGACAGAGAGAGTGATGAAGTTAATGAAGGTAAAAAAATTCCCTCTTCATTAAAGCCCACTTTCATTGTGTCATTATGTGCTTAAGGAACAGTGTGTTCGGAAAGTTTCAAAGACACTTTCAACTTTCAATGTGTCAGAATCATTTTTAAATAGATTCAGGTCATTTAAAAATGATAAATGGAACTCTAACACTCCACAATGACAAAGTAAAAACTTTTCTTTTTTTTTTTTTGAGTGTTTTGTAAATTTATAAAAATAAATAAATAAATAAATAAAAGGCTGAAATATGCCTTTACTTTTATTTTGAAAGATTTGTCATTCCTGGCAACCAGGATGGATGGGGAACCACTTTCAGGTATCTCTATCCTCTAAGTCTTTGTCGAAAAAAAAAACATCCCCACAGCATGATGCTGCCCCATCATGTTTGACTGTAGGGATGGTATTAATGAGGTAACACTCGGTGCCTGGTTTCCTGTACACACTCCGCTGGGAATTTTGGCCAGCAGTGTAATCATCCTTTCATTAGACCAGAGGAGTTTGCTTTGCATGGTCTGAAAGACATCCAGGTGCCTTTTGGCAAACTCCCCATGGGCTCCTATGTGCCTTTTAGGGAGGAATGGCTTCTGTCTAGCCACTCTACCATAAAGGCCTAATTGGTGGCTGCTGCATTGAATTTATCTTGTAAAGTTATCCCATCTTTACAAAGGAGCTCTGGATCTCATTAATAGTGATCACCGGATTCCTGGTTATGTGTTGCACCAGGGCCCTTCATCTCTGATTACTCTGTTTGGCTAAGTGGCCAGATCTAAAGACTGTTGATAGGTTTTAAACTTTTTCCATTAGAGAACAATGAACACTTTCAATGCTGCAGAAATTTTCTTGGATCCTTCCCCAGTTCTGTTCCTTTACACAGTCCTGTGTGATAATTGTACAGACAGTTCTCTGAACCTTATGGCTTGGTTTTCACTCTGACACACACCATTAACTGTGAGACCTTTTGTATATAGGCATGTATGCCTGTACTAATTATTTCAAGTAAATTAGGCACAACTGTCTTCATTTTGGTTGCAGAAACATTTAAAGGATTGATAGAAGTAGGATGCACCAGAGATTAATTTTGATTGCCAAAGAGCGTCTGAAAACTTTAAAATTTGATATTTCAATCTTTTAATTTAATAGATTAACAAATTATCCCGTCGACACGTTTTTGCTTTGTCACTGTGGAGTATTGTGTGTAGTTTGACGAAAGAAAAAAAAGAGCTGAATATATTTTTTAGATAAAACTGAAACTTTAAAAGGGTTTCAAAACTTTCTAAATGCATGTGAGGAACAAGAAGTAGGAGTAACTGCGTTTGTGACTGTACTGTGTGTACTTGAGTGTAAAATGATGTCATTACTCACATGCGTCAGCACTTTTGTGCGAACCTGTAGGTAACTCCCTACCTGCATGCATGTCTTTGTTCATTCATGCTAATGTGCCCTAATTGCTGTGCCATACTTCAGTTCTTCTTTTGTACCTGTGTCCGTGTGTGACTATGTTGTAGGCGAGTTGAAGGAGATCAAGCAAGACATTTCCAGCCTCCGCTATGAACTCCTGGAGGAGAAGTCCCAGGCCGCAGGCGAGCTGGCTCTGCTCATCCAGCAACTTGGCGACAAGTTTGGCAAGAACACCATGAGACACTGACAGGACTTGCAAGAAGGGATGAGGAGAATGTGAGAGAAGAGGTGGGGGGGCAGAAAGCTGGGTCAGCACAGGTATTTTTAAGACCTTGATAGTACAAGAGGGAGAGAAAAGAGACAGGGGAAGCAGGATGTTTATGAGATAGACAGGATGAATGGAGGACAGTGGAAGAAAAACTTGACATAAAGACACTGGGCAGAGTGAAACAAATGATTTGGATATGCAGGGACACAATTAGGGAGGAATGTGAAAAGCAGATTGTGAATGCAAGTGAACACGAGGTCAGAGGGTCAGAGGTGAAGTAAAGTGAGTCAGAGGGGCTTTGTGCGGACAGTTCAATTCTAATTAAAGGCAAAGTCTTCGAGGAGTGAGAAAGAAGAGGAAGAAAGAGGCTCGCAGGCTGGCTGGGAGGCAGAGGGAGACGAATGAGGAGGAAAACACAACTACCATGAGATATGAAGAGGCACCACGGGGCATAAGACTGAGGCAGCAGTAAAAGCCCCCACATCCACTGCCAAGATGTATCAATGTATCACCAACTCGGAGAGGGTTACCCAGAGAAGGGATGACACAGAGAGAGGGCTGGAGGGGGAGAGGAACAAGTGAGAAAAATATCTGAAAAAACTGCCACGGTTATTTACACCAGAAAGTCTGGTGTTGCTTCTTAGTCCTCACTTTGTTGGGGACAAGCATAGATGCCTGTGAGAATACTGCACACATCTTTATACAGCAGGCTGTCTAATTAATGCATATCCATTCATAATGCACAACCTATAATCAGGATTCTGTGGATTCAGGAAAAATGCACCTATTTGAAAGTCATTAAAGAAACCGGTGAAATATTAAACATTATCCTATTGTCTTAATGTCACTCATAATTCTGGCCTCATAGCACAGAGTGTTAGGTACTGCAGCTTCATGTGAACTATTTCCATGAGATTTGTGCTAGAACAAAATGACTGTATTTAGAAAAAAATCCCCTCAAACAGCTTCTCTTTTACCTCATTCATGCTGCCAGATGTGTTGCAAGTAAATATTGAATAGAAAAGACAATTAAAATATATAGGAACTAATTAGAAACTTTCATGATACCTCTCTTACTTTATTTAAAATTGAGGGGGCCATGCTTGTTTCAACAACTTTAAACCAACATGTTAAAATATGGCCTAGATAATTGCTTTAAATATTCTCCTCTTCACTGTGCCTTTGGAGCACTAAGTGTCTCTGCGCAACATATTTTCTAAAGTAGCAACGAAAAAGTGACAGGTCCTCGAGGAGTTTGTTTACGGCTGCAAATCCAAGAGGTCAGTATTGAGGTTAAACCCGTGAAGGTAGCATAACTGATTCTGCTCGAGGGCAGCCAGACATTTGTGAGGAGAGAAAATCTCAGAGATGCAGAGATATATTTATGTATGCAGTCATTTGGCAGTAAAACTGGAATTCTGCTGCAGAAGCTGTGTGGAGTCATTTTATGGTCTTGTTTTTCTTTTGGAGACATATTTGACATACTGCAGCTCAAAATAAAGTGTTGTGTTAGACATAGGTTATAGCTCAACAATAGTTTAAACCAAAAAAAATAAGTATAACACAGCCTGATAAGTTATTAATTTGTAGATAAAGCTGATCTTTTCTGTTTTCCAGAGTAACGTAGATATAAATAGGGTGCTAAAATCTATGCTGTCCAGTGGGATCAGCCACATTAACTTTCCCTTTTGTGACTGCAGCCCAGGTTTTGATTTGAAAGCAAAAAAAGACCCAATAATTTGTCTTTTAGACATCCTAAACACAGAGAAAGAGATTTCATAGATCTGGTTAAGAAGCTTCTGTCCTTGATTCTTTTTAATACTTGATCCTTAAACTCAAGGTTCTTTCTTGAATCCTTGAAAACCATACTTCTTAGGGAAAACATCAATATCCAATGCTGACAGAACACCAATCTGCATATATTACCATGTTTGGAAACTTCATGTTTTATGAGAAGGTTCTGGTATTCGAAAAAGAATCAACGGATTGGACCGGTTCTTCCAAGGCTTTTTCTATGAATTCAGAAAATTAGAATATACCATTCACTTCTATCCATCCTTCCTGAGATTAATTGGATAAAATTTAAATATATATAAGATAAAGCAGCACTACATTACCATTCTATTATTGTGTGGCTAATTCGCTAATTACAATATTAGCCCTTATATGGAGGGGTTGGGATGGGCCTATTAGGTGCTTTCGGACTCCAGGATTTTTTCATGGTTCTGGTAATTGTCCTAGGTAGCAAGCACTTTTTTTTCTGCAAGTGGGCATTGCAGAAATTGGTGGCCTTTTTAAGGGTGTTTTTTAGTCTCCTACCAGAGAGTAAGTGTTTTTCCAGCTTAAGAATGATTATGATTGGTACAGGCAGTGTGGATTCAAACACATGAATGCAGCAACTGGCATTAAAAAAAGAGGGTAAATATTGGTAAATATTAGCCTAGAAAACATCTCTAGCCTATATACAAGAAAGGGAATACAACATGTTTTTGAGTTGTCAGAGCAAATTATAAAAATCTTTGTTAGGGTTAGTTAGTTCCTCTTAACTTTCTACTTTGCATCCACCACAGAACAAAAGCCACGTAGACAGAAAAGAGGCTGAAACAGGATTGCAGAAAAATAAAAGACCCCAGCAAGAGCTGACGATAAATTACCAACTGGCTAACAAACAAATGCTTGAACAAACAGCTTTGAAGCTGGGTAGTTCCCAGGCAGAGCCCAGGTAGTTCCAAAAATCATCAGGTCCAAAAGCAGCTATTTGCTGTGATTAAATAAAATAACAAGCAATTGTACATCTTAAGTCATCCTTGACAGTAAAACTTCCAGTTGGGAATATATATGTATATGTATACTGTATTGTATATTTTAATTTTTACAGGTAGTTAGAAGAAGGCCTAAATTCGCTAGTACGTAAATAGGGCCAAGTATATTTCTAATTAAAATAGATCGTAAGTATTTAATCAGAAGGCTTTAAACATAATTAAAGTGGTGTTTATACAGATATAATTTTTTAAATTTGTTTCAGATACATAAAGGCTTTTCAGCAAGATTTTCATTTCAATTAGATGGACTTGAGCTTGTTTCTTTATGTTTTTTGCATTAGGCGTGAGAGCTGCTGATTATTTTCCTTTTTGCAGAACCATGCAAATAATGAAAAGATCCACCACCTGAAAGAGAACATTTTCTGAAATACTGTATTTTTAACCTGTACAAGAATTATTGAGTAAATCAAAATCTTGTATAGTATATTGTCATATTTTTGATCCTTAAATTAAACAAAGTAAGCTCCATATTGGCTGTTTTTTCAATGTATTTACTTTGTATCTTTTTGCGGAAGATAATGTTTGGTGAAATTTAATTATTCAGCGTTTGTCCTTACCTTTACCCATCAGTGGATGACAGGTGCTGGAGCAAGAAAATAAACATGTGGCTGTTGTGTTGTTCTGTGCTCCAACAACACTGTTCACTTTTCACAACACATGCTCTGGAAACAAATATTTGAACAGCTAGGAGTTCCCCAAACAGAATGCACACTTTCACACAGTGTGATAAGTGTATAATACACATAATATTTTTAATAAAACATTATATGTATAATAAAATATATCCATATACTCTGTGTTGTATTTGTACATGTATATACACTATATTGCCAAAAGTATTCACTCACCCATCCAAATCATTGAATTCAGGTGTATAAAATCAAGCACCTAGGCATGCAGACTGCTTCTACAAACATTTGTGAAAGAACGGGTCGCTCTCAGGAGCTCAGTGAATTTTAGCGTGGTACCGTAATAGGATGTCACCTGTGCAACAAGTCCAGTCGTGAAATTTCCTCCCTAGTAAATATTCCACATTCAACTGTTAGTGGTATTATAAAAAAGTGGAAATGATTAGGAACGACAGCAACTCAGCCACTAACTGGTAGGCCATGTAAAATCACAGAGCAGGGTCAGTGGATGCTGAGGCGCAGAGTGCGCAGAGGTTGCCAACTTTCTGCAGAGTCGGTAGCTACAGACCTTCAAATTTCATGTGGCTTTCAGATTAGCTCAAGAACAGTGCGCAGAGAGCTTCATGGAATGGGTTTCCATGGCCGAGCAGCTGCATCCAAGCCTTACATCACCAAGCGCAATGCAATGCGTCGGATGCAGTGGTGTAAAGCATGCCGCCACTGGACTCTAGAGCAGTGGAGACGTGTTCTCTGGAGTGACAAATCATGCTTCTCCGTCTGGCAATCTGATGGACGAGTCTGGGTTTGGCGGTTGTCAGGAGAACAGTACTTGTCTGACTGCACTGTGCCAAGTGTAAAGTTTGGTGGAGGGGGGATTATGGTGTGGGGTTGTTTTTCAGGAGCTTGGTATGCTTCAGCATGCCAAGACATTTTGGACAATTTCATGCTCTCAACTTTGATTTAGTTTGTTTTTGGGCATGATGCTAGCTCAAACCCTTGCTGAATTTTCAATACTGTGTAAATTGGAACCCTCAGTTTTAACTTGATTTTACAAA
>VUQS01049394.1:18658-33705 GCA_015108495.1 Heterochromis multidens | reverse complement strand
TAAATTTTGAATAACATTAAAAAAAAAAAAAAAAGACATTTCAGTACATTTAAATCCCCTGTGGAGATTGCATGCTGTTATTTGTGGTGTCCTCTGAGACATGCAAGTCCACTTGATTCTCTGACTTCTGACCGGCACAGGCTCGGATGTGATCCAGTCCTTCACAGCTCCAAAACAACTGAGTAAAGAATCTGAATGAACTGAAAATTAACTCCAGCCTATCTCAATTGGTTCCCAACCTTTTTAGTTGAAGATCACTCTCACATCTGTTCTGTGAATAGTTTAATATATACACTGGAACCATTGAAAATAGCCAGAGATGTGTAGAGTGCCTAAAATAATAACTAGTCATTTGTACACTCCAGTTTAATCAGATTAAACTAATGAAATTCAAACAGTTGTCATAAATGTCACACTATCTCAGGATTTTAGGAAAGATCTCGGTGTTAGTGTCATGAATACCGGAGCCTGGAGCTGTTCATAGACCACCACATAAGGTAGAGTTGTTAGAGAGGTAATATGAGACGCATGACTCTGAAATGCTGTTTTGTTTTTTTAAATGATATAACCTAGGACAATTTCATATCTTAGGTCAGTATCATTTTTACAAATAATGCCAGGCCAGTTAGAGTTTGTAAACTGATAGCAAAACAATCATCTGTGCCACAGATGTTTTTTCTAGTGGAAGATTTCTCTTTTAATAAGCTCTTTTTCATGCTAAGATGCAGTATTTTTCTTGTGTTTCATGGGGCAATCCAATTTAGTAAAACCCTAATTTAAAATGTTGGAACTTTACACACAAACTAAATGATAGATTTACGAATAGCGAGTGCAAAAGTGGAACTCAATGAGCAGACCCGTCTGCGTCTGCACCTTTGCCTTCTTTACTCATGTTCTCATCTCCAGATAAAGTCCTTTGTTTACAAACCCAGTTACTCTACAGGTCGCACTTGCAGAATCCTTTTAGGCAAAAAGTTAAATTTCCTGTGATAAATAAGATGCAGTGGAAGGAGGAAATAGTCATGAGCCGGTATTAGGATGTTGTTGCAAGCAGAATCGCTGCCCTGAATACTATCCTGAGTTTGGGGTGGGGTTGCATAGATGCCCTTCAGTTGTGAAAACAGGTTAACATGGTTAGTTAAATGTGACTGAGTCTGTTATGAGGGGGTTGTGTCTCAGTCCATAGCTCCAAACTCAGTAGCACACATGGAATGTAATGAGTATGGCTAATTGGTTGCATTATCGTGAAGACAAATCTCAACACGAAATGTCTGAGCACAGGCGAAGTTCATAGTATTCAGTGATTCTGATGGTCCTAATGGCAGAATGATCCATGTATATCCATCGTTATGGATGTCCTCTATGCTTAACCTCCATCCCTTCAAGACTGTCTAAAAGACTGTCCAGAAATATTGAGGAGTGCTGGAAGAAATAAACCAAACTTTGAGCGATGGGTTGTCCTGCGGGGAGTTAAAATTAGATGAACTGTTTCATCTCCGAGGCTAATCTGTACATGATGTTTGTCTGAAAAGTTGTAGCACAGCTGGCTTTTGTCACTGCTTGCATTAAACACCGCTTCGATTCTTGTGCATGGCTTGGCTGCAAAATGAAATTTCCCATCAGATACTACATGCACTCAGCTGAGAGGAAGTAGGTTTTAGTGTTTTAAAGTAATCCTTTCATATTATTAAATCTGACACTATCAGTAGTGAATCCAGGCCTCTGTCTATTTCGAGTGTTTTCGATGGCCAGCTCTCTAGCTGTCTCTCTGATATGCATCATCAGCAGCACAGGGCTGGCTGTGTGAGTAATATAAAAAAGAAATCTGAAAAACATTTTGTGTCTGATTCTTACAAACTTCTGCATTTTTGCCTATATTTTAAATAACTTTGGGCTACTCTTCTGCTTATTTTAATGGGAGGATGGTGAGATGAGATGAGAAGTCGTTACAGCTTATGCTTGTCAGTAACGGTTGATGCTAGGCACTTAAATAAAGAGGTAGGCTCAATAAAAATATTGCCAAATGCAAATCAAAATGGATCTTTAAGATTTTAAAACGGCTGAGTTGACACTGATTTATCAGCAGTGCAGTGAGGTTTTTACTGCTATGCAAAATGTACAGTTTAAAGAAGTGTTTATGAATCAGTTTTAAGTCCTCGTGTCCTTTAGCCCTCCTCTACTAAATTATTCAAACTCCTCCTGTGCTATATTTGGCGAGCCAGGGAGTATAATGTCATCGCAGCCAAGCACATATCAGCTGACTGGATGTTTTATCTGCACAAGACATTTATTTTGACTCTGCTGGAGTTTTTTTTTTTAATGGATTTCCATGAGCATTAACTTTGAATGGATAGATGAAATCATCCAGTATCAGAATTTCTAACATGCAGATTTCTATATTTGTTGACTGAACTGACTACACTTTAATAAGAGCCATAAGAGCGGTGTTTCATTTCAGCAAAGCTACTTAGTCTTGTTCTTTTTGTTTTGACAAGGTTTCTTATCTTCGTGTTGCTCATTGCTCGTTCGGCATCCATTTAATTTTTTATCTGCTGCTGAGTCAAAGCCCATTTCAGGCTTCATATACCGGGAAGTGTTACTCATATCTTTGCAAATTGTCTGTGGCTAAGATCTATAAATATGGCATTTACAGTAGGATGTTATGGCCCTTGATATTCATTGGTTATCTGAATCTCTATAGACTCTTTAGGGCTGTACGTAACACTTTGGCAGTACCCTTTAAAGCTGCACTGTATTTTAAACAACAGTCTCATCAGGTCTGTTTTTCCCTGACATATTGAGTGTACAGTGACAAATTCCACAGACATACTTTGTTGTAATTGCTGTTATGTCAGGTGACCATATCTTTAGAAATGTTAACAAATCCTTGGTTGTAATAACTTGGAGATGGCTCCTTTTTTTTTTTTTTTATCTCTGTTGCAAAGAGACACAAGAGTCCATGTATGAAGAGTTTTCTCGCCCTCAGCTTGTGTCATCATAGTGAAGTTTCTACACAGGAGCCGTTTCTGTGCAGAGAGCGGTGGTCGTGGTTGAGGCAGCCCTCGTTGCGATGCACAATGAGCACTGGGAAGCACAGAGCGTCCTGATAGGCTGGAGGGTTCTCCTCGCTGGTCTGCTGGCCTGACAGACATCGCGTGCTCTCTGTGGGACGTGACTGCTCATTCAGGCTCCCGCTGCTCCTCCACAGGCAGCTCCGCCTGGAGCCGTACAGCCGACCCAGCGAGAAGCGGCTGGCGCTGAACGGGATGCGGGGGCTCCCTGTGTTGCAGATGCTGAGGGCGCTTCGGGAGAAGATGGAGGAGCTGCTTATGGCACGGTGGCAGCGTTCGCAGTTCTGCCTGTAGCTGCCGTAGCCTCCACATAAGGAGTAGCTGTTACAGCTCCCTGAGAGCTGGGCCAGGTCCATGAGAACTGCCTCAGAGTAGCTGGGCACCAGCTGCTGGTTGGAGCGGATGTGCCACTCTAGCTCTGTGCTGTCAATTGTGTTAACCCGTGGGATGTGTCTGCAATACACCCGCTCCTCAGATGGCGTTACTGGCACATAGTCAAAGCCGAACAGCTTCTCCACATGGTAGTGCACACAGGCAGTGCGGTACTCTGTCAGCACCCTCAGAGGCCAGGACAAGGTGAAAGCAGCTGCTACCCAGAAGGTGGAGTTGGAAGCGTACCAGGGAAGGTGATTAGGGTCAGAAAAGGCAATCATATACTCCTTAAAGTCAACATTCTTCAGGTGCATCCCCTCACGGGCCTCCATGTAATCATCGAGACCCTCATTTTCTGTAAAGAACCTGGCCCGCTGGTTCAGGTAGGAGTTTTCTGACTCCACATTGGCAAAGCTAAAGCACTTAGTGAACCTCAGCTTGGTGATTGGGAAACCCTCCAGGCCCAGCAGGTTCTTTGAGATGTCCTTAACCCCACAGTTCCCATAGTCAAACTCCGCCTCGGCTATGTGGGTGTTCACTCTCTCGTGGTAGACCTGTGTAGTGGTGTAGGCGTCTCCGTTACGATAACGTGTCACCTGCCGCGTCCTCCTGACATAGTGATAGCTGATGGCCTTCCACCAGATGCAAGGCGTAGCCTGCTGCATTCGCTGTATGCGCTCCATCACGCTGTCCACATCAACCTTGTACTGCAGCTCATTCCTGGTGTAGCAGTGCCAGCACTCAACCAGGTAGACCACATAGAGCATGACCAGAAAGGCCAGGGGGATGTAGATGTAGCCATTGGCGCAGGGACTGTCATGGTACATCATAGAGTTTCCCTTGTAAGCGCTATTGAAGGTGAGGCGCGTGACCTTTGTCACCTGGCACCAGGCCATCA
Source organism: Heterochromis multidens (assembly GCA_015108495.1). Classification (NCBI taxonomy): domain Eukaryota; kingdom Metazoa; phylum Chordata; class Actinopteri; order Cichliformes; family Cichlidae; genus Heterochromis; species Heterochromis multidens. The sequence goes on along the minus strand of VUQS01049394.1, from coordinate 29,364 downwards.
CCCCGACACAGCCGTACATCAGCAGGGACAGCAGCAGGCATTTCCAGTGAGTTTCCTGACACAAGGACTTAGCCAGAGACTGTTTCTGAGGCTGCTGCTGCAAAGGAGAGATAAAAGCATTGATTATAAACACAGGTAACAACATAACAAGTTATGTGACTATAAGAAGGCGTAACCTACACCTGAAGATGTATATGAATAGCACATTTTAAGATGAAGTTGATGAACATGACCTAAATACCTGTAGGCATAAAGTTAAGGAGCAGCAGCTCATGCGTATAAAATATTTAAGGAAATATTCTTTGTTTTAAGTGCTTTTGCATAGTTTATGCATGAGCCAAGAGCCAACTGCTCATTTCTTGGTCTGTACTTGTTATAATCAGAAGATTCCTTCATTATTATCATTAAAATTCAAAAGAAATCATGTTGCCATGTAAGGAGCACATTGGCCTCTGTTTGACTAGTGTGTGGGTGTGCACATGGCCGTGGTACTTGCTTTTATATATAAATATGTCTTATGATATAGAGAAACAGTGGAAGATTAAAAGAACAGAGGTGGTTTTAAAGAGTCAAACACACATTTAATGCCAAGCCAGGCAGAAAAAAAGCTGTCGTTTGGCTCGGGCAGCATTTAGCTGGTGCCATCCTTTATCTCCTCGGGGCACAGCAAACCCCAGAGGCTGCATCAAAGAGCTCAAGAGCTAGTTACGCCCTGCAGGAGCACAGCTACACAAAACCTGGCAGAGATTCAAAAGTCCTGGGAAGGGAAGATTATAACTAAATTCATTCAAAAAATTTGCATAACAGACCTTGTGCTAGGGCAGAGTCTGCCATGTGTGGACATCAAACACTTCAGATTAGACTGTAAACGTCTAAATTTTGATCTATAGGTCAACTCTAACCACAAAAGTGAAAAAAAAAAAAAACCCAGCATCACAGCACTGATGTATTGAACTCTACATGTCAGCTCTCGAGCATAAATTATCGATGTTCTTAGATCATAATTATCTTCCCGACCTTGGTCACATGGTCCTCAAGTACACTGCCAATCCAAGGCTACACCCCACAGGGCAAAAGGGATTAACACTGAAATTCCCCATTGAGACAAACCTCCTGCAGGAGGAGTGCTCACTCACCAGCATCCTGACCATGCTCGACAGTTACAATCAATACTACGTGGCACACTTTGTGGCTAATGTTACATTTTACAGGCTCGAGGATAATGATGAACAGTTGTACAGCAGGAGCTATCACTCTGAACGTGTATGTGATCAGGAAGAAGAAACTATAAAAGACTTTAATATAATGAACAAAAAATATGCTTATAATTAAGCAATCAGGCTTATTTAAATGCAAACTTTTGGATTTTTAAACTGCCTCAAAATTGGATTAATATACATTTATGTTTAACACAGTTATGGTATAAAACAGCATTAAAAGTCTTTGGGGTACAGCCAGCTGGAGGCTCTTGTATTATTTTTAACATTTGGTTGCAGTATTGTTCTATATTTAGTGAAATTTCTCTTCACATAAGAAGCAGCACACCACCTTACACGTTTATGTCCCAATTTCATTTTACAGTTTACACATATAAGAGTAGAAACATTTAACATGAAAATGGCTAACATTAAAAAAAAAAAAAAACGGTTTCAAGAAGGTTAAAATCTGTACAGTCTTCACAATTCATGAGGCTGCTGTGGTGCCTTTACTGCCTCTCACAGTCACAGACACTTTCTCTTGACATAATAAGACCAGCTAGGTTATATAAAAAGACTCTTGTGTAATGGATATGTAACTTGCCCAGCATGTGTGCACGTAGGGGAAGACTGAAGAAGGAGAGGAATTAGGTATTAGTGCTTAATTCAGGAAAACAGTTGGTAATCAGTTGAGTCCCTGTGCAGGAAAAAATTGTGTTTTCAAATCTGTTTTAGCGGTTTCCTTAAAATCTCGAGATTTTAAGGGAAATTTACAGACTGTTTGTCTCTTAATACAACATTTCATGTCTCCCCGCCCTAATATCATCAATATTTCTTTGTCTTTTAAATGCTATGCTTTTCAGGAGCTTGTGGAAAGATGTGACGAAAACAAGTGGGTTTTTTTTGGGGTTTTTTTAACACTTTCATTTACCAGATTGGACTATTTCCAGGTACCGTAATAGATTCTTAAACATCATTTTGGAAGCCACTTGTCTGAAGGAGACACAAAACAGGAGCGCATTCATCACGTTCACACGCTCGAGTACGCGCTCGGACGCACAGGTTCATATATTAGGCCAATAAAGCGCTTTAAGTGCTGTGCAAACACTGGCGCCAGTTAAATAATAATCTAAAAAAAAAAAACCAAACGAAAAAAAAAACTGAGATTATGAGCATCCGCAGTGGCAGTCTGCTACTTAAACATGCCACACTAATCAAAAGGCTTAATTTGCTGCACATCATTAGGGTTAAAAACGCTGCAAACAATTGGTCCTTACCTCTTCCCTGGAGCTTTCCGTCTCCTCCTCGGGGACGGTGGCGGTGGCGCTTTCACTGGCCGTTGCAGCCGATGCTGGGGACATGGTAATAACGATACAAAGACCGGTGGTGCATGGATCTCCTGATGGGATGGGGGTTTTCCAAAGCAGGGTGAGACATAAACACGCCGCGAACTCCTCTACACATCAACCACAGGAAACCAGACCAGCAGGAACCCAAACAGAAAAGCTGCTTCATCCCCAGCCTCTTTCAGGTGGGCAGACTTCGCAAGGTATAGCCTAAGGGAATACGGTCATTGTGCCTCCGAAGAAGACTGGGAGGCTGAGACTCTTCTCGCGATGGCTAGATGGTGATGATGATGAGGGCTGCTGCTGCGAGGGATGCAGTGTGAGGGAAATGACAAAGCTCCTCTCCCTGCAGACAGTGCCCATGACACCCAGTGAAACTGTGAAGCAGGACAAAGGCGACGGGCAGCGGCACATGCGAGCAGCCAGCCCGACACCACAATGTAAATAACACGCACGTACGTGTTCACGTAACTCACAACAGCGCAGAGGGGCGCTGCTGCTGAGGGGAGCCACCCCCTGCATCGCATTAGATACATGACCTTGTCTATATCCTGATCTCTATTAAAGTAAGTTCTTTCAAAACCTGACGCAGTAGTAATGCGTAAAAGTAAAGGCTCACGCTGGGTTTTAATCATTCAAATTCATTCATTCAGGTGTTGTTTGGGGTTTTGGATTGTTGGTGAATATATTTGAGTTGGATTTCTGTTTGGATTTTATTGTTTGAGTTTAAAGTTCTGATTTTTGTGTTTTGGACCTCTTGGTGTTTTGACTCCTTTATTGTTCTAGTACATGATGAGCCTGGGTTTATGTGATTTAGAGTCTGTGATTTTACTTTATGGTTATTCTAATAAGAAGTTTCAGTTTTGCAGTCCAGTGTTTTGGTCCATGTCCTGATTTTTATTAGCAGTGGTTTTAGTTCCCTCTGTTTTCCCCTGCCTGTTCCACTGTCTCTGTTGTCATGTCTACTGAGTCTTCTTGACTCTGATTTTGTTATTTATTATTAGTTTATTTCCTGTTTTTTCATTGCAGGTTCTCTTTCATGACTTGTGTCACTTTTATTTCTTCTTTGTGATTGTCCTGATTGACATAACCTGTTTGTAATAACTTTCATAGTTCTGTCTGCCACTCTCCCTCTTTGTCCTCGTCAGTGTTTGTGTTTCCTTTTGTGCAGCCTTTTTGTTTCTGTGGGTTTTTGCTATGTATTGTTTGTGTGTGTTGGTTATTCCCTGGATTTTTGTGTTTTTTTTCCTCTTTCAGTTCTAACCATTTGGGCTTTGTCAATTTTGGACTTTTATTTATTGTTTTTGATTTCCAGTTTTTGACTTTGTATCAGCCATTCTTTTGTTTTAGTCTGCCTGTGTTCTGCATTTAGGTCCCTCTCTACAAATTCCACCCCTGACACCACCACAGTATTGAGACAAGCTGTACAAGATGAAACATGAGACAGAGTTTACAATGAAAAGTTTATAAAATTCACAGTGTTTTAGTCAGACACTTTGGTTAAACTTTATTTTTTGCATTGCACTGACTTGAAACAAATATTAACAAAACTATAAGTGTATACTCAGTGAAATGTTGAAATACAGAGTATCTCAGACACAGTTTCACTCACTGGACACTTTAGTAGGTAAACCTTACACCTTTTAGAACTGCCCTAATTCTGAATAGCACAGATTCAGCAAGGTGTTGGAAACAATCCTCAGAGATTTTAGTCCATTTTGACATGATAGCGTCACACAGTTGCTGCAGATTTGTCAGCTGCACATCCATGATGTGAATCTCCCATTCCATCACATCCCAAAGGTGCTCTTTTGAGATCTGGAGACTGTGGAGGCCATTTGAGATGCTCAAGGGGCAGCCTGAACTGTTGATACAAGGTAGGATGGATCAATGCCTTCACGTTGTTTACATCAAATTCTGATCCACCATCCAAATGTCACAGTAGTAACAGAGACTCATCAAATCAGCCAACATTTTTCCACTCGTCTGTTGTTCAATTTTTGTGAGCCTGTGTGAATTGTAGCCTCAGTTTCCTGCTCTTAGCTGCTAGTAGTGGCACCTGGTGTGGTCGTCATCTCCTGTAATCCATCTGCTTCGAGGTTTTATGTTGTGCGTTTAGTGATGCTCTTCTGCATATCTTGGTTGTAATGAGTGGTTACTTGAGTTACTGTTGCCTTCCTATCAGCTGGAAGCAGTCTGGCCATTCTCCTCTGACCTCTGACATCAAGAAGGCATTTTCACACAGAACTGCTGCTCACTGGATATTTTCCTCTTGTTCCGAAAATTTTCTGTAAACCCCAGAGATGGTCGTGTGGGAAAATCCCAGTAGATCAGCAGTTTCTGAAATACTCAGACCAGCCCGTCAGGCACCAGCTGCCACATCATGTTCAAAGTCACTTAAATCACCTTTCTTCCCCATCCTGATGCTCAGTTTGTACTTCAGCAGGTCATCTTGACCATGTCTGCATGCCTAAATGCGCTGAGTTGCTGCCTTGTCTTTTGATTTCAAATGAACTTTCCAAAAAATGTGTGATTATTTTCTAGTAAAGTTGTATTTTAAATTCTAAGAAGTCTCCTTTTGTAAAATTCTCAGCAAATTAATCTCATCACTCCACCACATATAGCTTTCAGACAAAAAAATGAGTACAAAAGTTCCAGTTTAAGGTGAAAAATGGTTTACTTAATACTGTGACTAAAGGGAAAAAAGACGGTATTGCTCCAGCTTGTAATTTTACAATATGTGTTTTTCATGTCAGAAGAGACAAGGAGGAGACCAAGCAGGTAAAACGGAATATTTATCCTTGCTTTCTTTGCACACATGCCTATTTAAACAAGAACCTATTCTTGTATGATCCTGGAACACAGACCTGTGTTTATCATAGCCCACAAAATGGACATTGGACTGGACTGCTGGCGTAAAGTGGAAAAAGTAAACATGACAGTAGAAGACATGAAAACAGATGGCAACTCTTAACAGCACTAAATACTTCCCTCTGACAGTCAGTATTGTTTTATATCGTAGACTGTATTTGTCTTGAAGCCACCCCCCCCCCTTAAAGTAGAGAAGCAGCTGTGTAAGTGAGCCCTCTAAAGGCCAAACCACAGGAAGCATGTCAAAAAAGTAAAAGTAAAAATATATATGATAAAAAAGGACAGTTCTATTTTTTCCTTTTTCGTTGTATCAGTGAGATGAGACTAGAGGTGACACAAAAGCATGCAAAACAACTACACACACACACACACACACACACACACACACACACACACACTAAGTGCAGACTAACACTGTAAGCTGCTGGTAGACAGGACCCCTCAGCACATATCAGTAGCTGCTCAGGTTTCACCCTTCATCACTTTCAAATACAGCAAAACCAGATTTATATAAACCAAGCTTTTTTTGCAGCTTCTCAGAAAAAGGCTTAAAGCGCCATGAATAATAATGTGCTTGTGGTTTATTGCTGCTACCAGTGACAAGCCTGAGGAGCAAGACTTCCGGTGTGGACTTTAAAAATAAAAGCCACATGTGTTGAACGCCTGCAGCTGGAGAGCACAAAGTGTCACATTGTAGGGTGTTTGTTGTGTTCTGAATGAGTAAATTAATGAGATTTGATACTTGTATTTAAGTCAGACTTAGATCCCAACTGGAGATTATCACACCCACTATGATGTCGTTTTGATGCCAAACACACATCAATAAGGTTTCATGAGTGCACCTTGCACTGTTTTGACAAAATCTACCCACAGGCAGACACATACAGACTGATAAGCGCTTCTATCACAGCTAATGAATAGACCCTACAGGTTTATTTACAAAAAATTAATAAACAAAAATTGGCATTGTGCTGATGCTGTAATTGTACCAGTTCTCCCCTGTTATTTGTTTGTACAGCAGATGAAGGTACTTCATATGGTGTCTTACAAATATATAAAAATAAAAGGTCTTTTCTTTTTCATGGGTCAGATGACACCTGTGGTCAAACTTTATTTTGATGTCTACTGCACGCCTGTGAAGTCTGATGACTGCATCTCGCACAGATGTTATTGTGGTGATATTAGTCCACGTACAGACAAACATACCTTCCAAAATGTTTGTGGCCTTTGTGGTAAATCGTGGTACAATTTATGAAGATGTAAGGACTGGATTTTCCCCAAAAGGGCTTAAAGGACAATGTCTGTGTTTGCAGGTGTTAGTTCTTGAGTCAAATTTTACATACTTAATGGTTTTTTTGACAGCCGATTGTTTTGTTAATGCAGTTAACTTAAAGCAGTTTAAGTCTGTTTGCGTGGGCTCATGCATCATTCACAAGCAGTAATATTCACACAGCTCAAGTAGGGTATAATCACATAAACAAGTTGTTTGGTATTTTGAATTTGATGTTTGATCTATTCATTTGGTTGTTGTATGTGATGCTACTGCTTTCAGTAGCCCTGGAACCGTGGTATATTCATAGTGAAGACTAAGCTTTTCAGACCGAGACTTGCACATTAGAAACAGAAATGCAAACTGAAAAAACTACCTGCTGTTGGTTGCGCTCTCTCACAGAATATCTCATGTGGTGTGCACATTTAAACACGGGATCCAGAAGGCTGTTCCAAAGGTTTATTTGTGACAGTGATCATTTGGTAGATTTATCAGGTGTAATGAATGGATGGATGGTTTTTTCTATACATTCAAATAAGAACAAAGAATCACAATTAAGGACCAAACCAAATCACAGTACTGTCATGCTACTGAAAGGATTCAGTAAATTAGGATAACATCAATTTACATCACTAATGCATCCACCATCTTAGTATTTCCATTTCTTTAAAGTTAACAATACAGGGATCTAGTGTAACACAGATGTTCAAATGAGGAAATATCCCTTTACATTGCATAGTAGTCAGTTAAAGGTTAAGTGGAGTCTTATTAACTTACAGGTTCTTTGTTCTCAGTCTGGTGGTAAGGAGGTAAAAGGCCTACCAGCCCAAAGGGTGGAGTTATATAGACTCCTGGGTGTGTCCAACAGATTGACAGGATATGATGTATGCTGGTGTAGTGACGTGGAAAAGGTTTAAAACTTGTGATTTTAACACAAACCGTCAGAGTCAATATATTTTACAATTTGCCTAATTTTACTTTGTAAAGATTATAGTTTTAGTGTTGTTTTTATTGGCAGACCAAACAAGGTTAATTTCATAGTGTGGGGAAGTATTTTGTCCTCATTAGGCATTTATATATTTCTTATTATTTTTGTTGGCCTAAATTCTGTTCATTTTAGATTCTGTTCATCTGGACGTAGCGTTTTCATCCAAGTGACTTCTTCAGTCCATGCTACGTCCAGATGAACAGAATCAACTTTCTGGGATGATGAGCTTACTGACGCTTGAGGGGGGAAAGGAGAGGGTGTGGGAAAAGGTACTGGTTGTACTCCTCCTTATCCCCTTGGCTGTTGGGGGTTTTCCACTCTGACTGTATTCACTAAGTAACATGAGGCGAGGCATCAGAGTACTCAAAGTAAAAGTGAAAATTATACAGAATCGTCCTTTTCAGAATCATTATCATTTTTCATTATAATTATTATCATCATTATTGATTTATGAATGTGTATATCACTTTAATTTTACAACTCAAGATGATTTCAATTATTTATATACTTCTGGGTAGCTTTATCTGTAATAATGTACCAAAATATATTATTAATCCATTCATCCATCCATTTTCTGCTCTCTTATCCGGGGCCGGGTCATTGAGGCAGCAGCCTAAGCAGAGAAGCCACCTCCTCCAGCAAATCCCGGGGAACACAGAGGAATACAGAGGCTTAATCCCTCCAGAGTGTCCTGGACCTACCCCGAGGCAAGGTGTTCCTCCTTTCAGAGTGGAGGAGAAGGAGACTTTATTCCGAGCCCCTCCCAAATGACTGAACTTCTCACCCTATCTCTGAGGAGGAGGCCAGCCACCCTTCACTTGTATCCACAATCTCATTCTTTCGGTCACTACCCAGAGCTCGTGAACATAGGTGAGGGTAGTGATGTAGATTGATCGGTAAATACCAATAGGAGTTACTTATAAGACCTGGAACTGTGTTAATTTTTATAAGGTACAAAAAATTAAAAGACCTCAATAGGTGCTTAAAATATATAGCAGATTAATTATTAAAATAAATTAATAAAATTGTAAAAAGTTTTTTTTTTTTAAATATACATATACATCATAATTGTATGATTTTATTTTGAAAATCACGAGTTAGTTTCCTCTCTCACACTTGACTCTCCAGGTTTGAGTTTCTGCGCGTGCGTGTTCACGAGTGAGCGCGGTGTGTGTTTGTGTGCGCGCGTTCGATCACGCGCACCGGGGATTCCCCCGCGTGACAAAAACAGCTTTGCCTTTCACATGTCAGCTCTTCCCCTTCTCGCTTTTCATTGCTCATATGCTCTCCGCCTGGAGCTCATGCCATTACCGGATATTTAGACGACGGGCAGCCGTTAGTGTCTCGTTTCGCTCGTTTTAAACCCGTTTCACCGACTCGTGAGTGACCTGCCATGTTTTCGAAACTTTTTAAAACGCGTGAAGTCGGTAAAAACTGAACGCCTCTTCCTACGAGGTACAGTGTTGTCGGTTAATGGCATGATACGCAGCGGCTCGTTCCTCTGGTTTCACGAAGAAGGTGCGGCGGTTACCACAGGTGTCACCGGGCTGTCCGGTCACATCACCGAGCACCGAGCAGCTACAGCGCCCGCAGGAAGCCTTTAAATCCCCGGGGAAGGCGGGAGGGGGAAACCCAGCGAGGCCATCATCATCATCACAGCAGCACTACCATGGCGAGCCACGACCGTACTAAAGAGGACTTGCCGGAGGATAACCGCACAGACTCGGGCATTGAATCGTACCGCTCCATGGTGAAGTCGGAGGAGCCCCGGGAGCCGAGCACCGACCTCAGCGGGCCGAGGGACAAGTTCTCCGTCGAGGAGTGGCTGGACTCAGCCTACGGCTCCTCGTCTCTCACGGTAGAGAGTCTGTCGGAGATAGTGGAAGTCTGCACGATTTCCAGCAGCAGTGAGCCAGTACAGAGCTCTGAACTCTCTGAGCAGGAGGAGCAGGAGGAGCAGGAGGAGAACTTGCTCACAACTATTACAGAGGATGGAGATACGTAGGTTTTTAATTATTATTAATTTAATTTCCAAAAATGAAAATTCTTGCTCAGATTGGTAGAGTCTTTGCTGGAAGGGACGCTGCTGTAGACTGGTGGGTGAATACAAACCTTTTGCCTTTTTGCGTTTTAATTATTTTTCTCTTAGAGGTTTCACCAGCTTTGTCATCCGTGGCGTTTTTTCTTACTTAATATGGTCAGTAATATCCTACAATTAAGTTACACCAGCTCTTTATTATTATAATTTCCATTATCTAGTGATATGTACATTAACCCCAGCAGCTTTTTAGTTTTGATTGAGGCTAATTTTTATTTTAATCATTCCCTGATATGTAGTGGTGGGTGTATAAATGCTCCAAGATGATTTATTTGAAAATGTTAGGTTCAAAAAAGGGGAAAAAAGCAGTATATTCTTATAATTGGTGACCTGTAATTAAAAAATATTTTGCATTTTTGCTCCAAATATTGCACAGAACGATTTAGTGGTTATCAAAATAGGTGCTCATTTACTTTACAGTGGGTATCTAAGCAGTTACTCACTACTTTCTTTATTCCACTGTAGCTGATGAACTTAAAATGCTCACTAATGGCAGTTCTGCTGCAGCTGGAGTCTGTAAATCACACTAAATTTCAGGCACTGTTTTCCCATGGTGATACAGGTTTTAAAGGGGATTTCATAACCGTGTGATACTGCAAACTTTTATAATGAACTTTGTCCTTGTCGTGAATGTGGCCGGTCTCCAGTGAGTCGTCAACTCGCTCAGTCAGAAAACAGAAGTGAAACAGATAGGCCTGGATTTCCCCCTGCAGCACAGACAAAGCACATGCTGTGAGGTAGTTGTGTGGCCCGCTTTTGATCCAAGGAACTTGTTGATCAGGATAGGACAGTGTGTATGCATGTTTTCATTCCCTCCATTCACAGACTTCTTTCTTCCCCCCCCCCCCCCCCCCCTCCCCCCCCCCCCCTTCTTCCCCCCCCCCCCCCCCCCTTCTCCCCCCCCCCCCCTTTTTCTTTTTTTTTCTCTCTCTTTCCT
>VUQS01049393.1:0-10519 GCA_015108495.1 Heterochromis multidens | reverse complement strand
TCCAACACAATGGGCAGCACATTGAACACATTTTATAAGTGGTCAGGAACTTGTAAATAACTCATGAAAGAATAAAGTTACGTTGAAACCAAGCACACCATTGTTTTTCTTGTGACATTACCAATAAGTTTGATGTGTCACATGGCCCTCTTCCTATTGAAAAAACAAAAGTTGTATCCAAGATGGCCGACTTCTAAATGGCCACCATGGTCACCACCCATCTTGGGGAGTTTGCCCCCTCACATATACTAATGTGCCACAAACAGGACTTTAATATCACCAACCATTCCCATGTTATTACGGTGTATCCATATAAATGGCCCACCCTGTATATTGGATGCAAATATTGTACTTTAATTACTTTAGTTAATTCTAATTTTAAAAGTACAGTATTGTTGGTCGATTTTGTGTATATAAATAAATAAAAAAGATAATTCTGGGACTGATTGTATAAAAATTAGCACATTTTTGTGGGTCTTCTGCAATGTTCATATCCTGCTCTACTATATCAATGTCAGTTTAGTCCACTATTAGGTAGTTACCAGGCAACATGATTGGGTCATAATATATCATGATATTCAAGTTTTGTGAATGTAAATTAGATGTCATTGTCACAAAATTAACATGATACAATGCTGTTATAGGTGCATAAAAATGGGTCATTTTAGCCCTTGGCAACATTATGACATTATAGCATGGGATATAGATAAGAACCCTCAGGGTCCTAAAATGTACCTGTGTGTCAGTTTATATTGTTCAACTCCTGATTGTTTAGGGGGAGTTTGCGGACAAACAGACAGACAGATAAACAGAGATTTTTTGTATTGTAGTAAGACAAATTTATTGCTATATATTGCCAAGCTACCTAACTGTGTACAAGTGAAGTAATCTCCAGCTGCAACACTGAATGATCCATTATGATCCAAAAATATAATGTACAGAATTTTTAAAAAAAGGGCCATTTTGAATAATGATTACTTTTACTTTAAGTATATTTTGATGCTTAAACCTTTCTACCATTGATTAAATTGAATTATGACTAAATAGTTGTTTAAATAAATAGCTGTTTTGCCACTTTGCAAAATAGTTTTTCCAATATAAATAAGAATAAGAATAAGAATAACTTTATTGATCCCAGAGGGAAATTCATTTAACAACAACTTCCCATCTCTTGTTGGGTGCCAGATTCATGTAACAGCATGTGCATGAGGGCACGGGGCTGCACACGAGCCTGAAAAATGTCCCCAGTGTTGTTTTTACAACAATGTTCTACACTGTATTTATTTCTTGTTAGATATTCAGATTTTTTTATGACACTCCCCCAGTCCTTGCATTATTATTATCTTGTGCTACCTGACAGAAAAAAAAATCCCATGTTAAGAAATAATGTTGCAGTCTGCCAAAATTCAAAATAATTTTTGCTTTACACCAAAACCCTAACCTTAAAATAATTTTTCCCCACTTATAGCTGAAACTGTTAATTGATTAGTCAATTTAAAGACAAAAAAGCCAAACTTTAAGCATTTTCCAATTTAATATACTATTCGAAAACATCATTGTAGACTCTTGTAAGTATAAAGTTCATTATTTACTGATGCTTAACGGGCCAAACAACTATTAGTTCAATAAAAAAATACAAATAATTGGGTGATTAGTCAATAATGAACATAATTGTGTTTAGCTGCAGCTTGGGTCACACTTTACCAGACTTTTGGTCATGCTTCGAGTGAACAGTTTCACTTACCAGTGAGCTTTAAAGCAACTCCCTCTCTCTCACTAATTAAAGGGATTCTCACATGCGTGTCTGTGTTTGAGTGGAGTCTGTGGCGTGTCTCCCTCCCCTCCCTGTAACAATGGTCCTGTCCATCTCCTCTGCACATCATCTAATGCTGCAGGAACATTATAAGACATACTGCTGTGTTATCTTTTCCCCCCAGGTCTCCCTTTGCTGCAGTGGCAGACTACTCAGTAACCCGAAATAATGTCATTCAGCTCTGCCTGGAGCTCACCACCATTGTACAGCAGGTGTGTGGAATTGTTTGTGTGTGTGTGTGTTTTGAAGGCTTACAGCTCTTATTCTCCACCACTTGAAGTGTGCGGCAGAGGGTAGCTGCCGTGCCATATCCCCAAAGAGCGGTGTGTGTGTGTGGGTGTGATGCAGCAGCCTCAGCCTCTGCATCCTTGAGCGAGACTCAATTCTTTGCTATTTATGTCCTTTACAGTCTGTCTTATGTATGACTGGTGTGTGTATAAATAAAAGATAAATGTGTCGGTTTGTGTGGGCGTGTTTTTATCTGTCAGGGGGTAGGGGTACAGTAATGTGAGGCCTAGACAGTATACGGAGGTAGTGTAGCAGCATGTGCAGCATGAGATGGTGAGTGTTTGCAAGACAGGATGTACTGCTTGCGCTACATTAAATTTCTTTCGTCCCGCAGGACTGTACGGTGTTTGAGACGGAGAACAAAATCCTTCATGTGGTGAGTCCTGCTTCCTCAGCCAGCTGTCGGTTATTTGCTTTGTGTTGATGGGCAGCATCCTGGTTTTTTTTTTGGTTTTTTTTTCCACATCCCCCTCATACCCACTGATGAAACACTCCACAAACACAGAAGCTTAAACTCCCTGCCAGAGACAATCAACAACATCATACATTTGTTGTTTCTTTTATGGAGTTATAGCCTGGACACTTAGCTTAGCCTAGTATAAAGACTGGAAACAGTAGGAAACTGCTAGTAAAGCTCTGTACAAAGTTCAAAAGCACGTGAACATCACCTGACACAGTAACCTCCTGTGAGATTGTCAGGCACAGAATACTTACATAACAAAGTACATTTACATATTTTACACTACGTACTTACTTTGCGCATTTACTTACTTTAAAATAACTTCAAGTCTACTCTTTTAAGTTAAAGGTAAAGCTCCTCCTTATGGCAGGGTCATGTTCAGGAAGGTTTGCTTTGTCAGGGATGATTTCATTTAAACCTGTTGTTTAAAAGAGGGTGCCCAATTTTTAAACCACTCTCTATGTATACAGGTCAAAAAAATTAAGAGCACACTTGAACAACTTTAATTTTTTGTGTGAGTTTGAATCCAGCCCTCAAATGGGTGATTTTGGCTTCCAGAGGCTGTTGTTATTTCATTTTGTTCTCAGTGTATATCAGTAAAGATTTTCAGTTTGAACATTTTGCTCATCAAGATCACACGTGTTCCCATTTTCAATCCAGAAAATGCTCCTACACACATAGATTTTAAGTGATAAGAACTGATTACCAGTGCTTTGTGCTCTAAGATTTTACAGGCAAATATCATTTATTTTATTTAATGAAGCATAACTTGTAAGCTAATCTATGCAGACAACAACATCCTGTAAGCTTTATATTTTGTTCCTCACATATCTCAAAAACAGTTTTTCCAATCTATTTCAAATTGGTTGGGTATATTTTTCAGGACATGAATTAGTGCAGTGTTGAATCTGAGGTTGTTTGGATGAGTGGTTCTATTATTTTGGCCTAAACATAGTTATGTTACCACAATTTCTCCTGCAGGGGCTGCTTCCTGCTCCATACACATAGACATATTTTTGAGAAGACATTCATTGACACGACATATTCAATCCTCTTACCCCAGGTTTAACCATCACAGCTAAGTGTTAAACCTTTGCATTTACTCTAACTTAAACCTAATTGTAACTTTGACACTAAAACCAAATCTAATCTCTCTTATGGTCTAGCAAGTAAACTAAACACTTATACACTTATTAATGCATAATATTATATTAAATAATCTTAACTGATAGTTATTACAAGGATATTAATGCAATGTATTACCCAAGATATAAAGTAATACAAAACTGAAGACATAATGTGAGCTATGGAAATGAATAAAGTTGCAGCAACAAAAAAAGTGATACTGATCCTGTATTTACACCTTTACTTAAAGAAAGAAAACCTCCGGTTTATGTATAATCTAACAAAATTGGATGTTTTGTTGTTTAAAGTTGATTCTTACGTTTCAGAAGTATTGCTTGTTATATATTTATGGAAAGAACAAGGCTTAGTTGAGCCTTAGTTGAGTCAAGCTGCCAGCTGCCTCCTGGCTCCAGCTTCATCCTTAATGCTGCATTTATACGACACTGGCAGAATGAAAATAACACTGTTATTCTGACTCCAGTCCAACTGTAAATATACTGCGAGCTTTGGAGTCACATAATTAGAAAAATTGAAATGATCTACTCTTGTTAATGAGTGAAATCTGATACAAACCTTCCTGAATCCAGCACTTTGAATTAGATCAGTTGATTGTGTTGATATTGATACTGAAGTTAACTACAGTAGCAAAGATTTTTCCAACAGTTTGGCAGTTCTCATCATGAGGTGTCAGAAATTCCTTATATTTCAAATTTAGATGTTCACGATCATCTCATCAGTCAATGAATACACATATACATGTTAGGTACACGTATTCAACTACTTATTAATGCAAATATCTAATCAGCCAATCACACTGCAGAAACTCAGTGCATTTAGGCATCATATAGATATGGTCAAGATCACTTGATGAAGTTCAAAACCGAGCATCAGAATGGGGAAGAAAGGTGATTTAAGTGATTTTGAATGTGGCATGGTGTTTAGCGTCAGACTGGCTGGTCTGATTGTTTCAGAAACTGCTGATCTACTGGGATTTTCCCACATACCCATCTCTAGGGTTTACAGAGAATGATCTGAAAAAGAGAAAATATCCAATAAGCGGCAGTTCTCTGGGACAAAATGCCTTGTTGATGTCAGAGGTCAGAGAAGAATGGCAACAGTAATTCAAATAACCACTTGTTACACCCAAGGTATGCAGAAGAGCATGTCTGAACGCACAACACATTGAACCTTGAAGCAGATTGGCTAAAGGAGCAGAAGAACACAACAGGTGCCACTCCTGTCGACTAAGACAGGAAACAGGAAACTGAAGCAACAATTTGAACAGCCTCACCAAAATTGGACCATAGAAGTTTGTTGTTGTCTGGTCTGATTGTTACGATTTCTGGTACGACATTTGGTTGGTAGGGTCAGAATTAGGTGTAAACAACATGAAAGCATGAATCCATCCTTCCTTGTATCAACCTTTCAGGCTGCTGGTGGTGTAATGGTGTAGGGGATATTTTCTTGCCATAATTTGGGCCCCTTAGCACCAACTGAACATCATACCTATCTTCTGATGGCTGCTTTCAGCAGCAAGGCAATTCTCTGGGTGAAAATACCCTGTTGATGTCAGAGGTCAGACGAGAATGGCCAGACTGCTTTGAGCCAATGGGAAGGCAACAGTAATTCAAATAACCACTCGTTACAACCAAGGTATGCAGAAGAGCATCTCTGAAGGCACAACACGTCAACTTTTAAAGCAGCAGAAGACCACACCAGGTGCTACTCCTGTCAGCTAAGAACAGGAAACTAAGAGTAAATGGACTGGTGCTTATATAGCACCTTTCTATTCAGTTTTGAGCACTTAAATCAATTCCTACTACAAATCTCATTCACCCAATCTCACACACATTCATACAGTGCTTTTATCTATACCTAAGCACTTTTATCTAACATTCACACACACTGGGGCAACTTGGGGTTCAGTATCTTGACCAAGCATACTTCAATAGATAGACTGGAGGGGCCGGGGATTGATTCACCGACCTCCTAATTGGTAGATGACCTGCTCTACCACCTGAGCCACAGCCACCCCAGTTGTATCCTCAGAGAACAACTGAGAGAATGGGCAACAAATGTTGCCTTGTCTGATCAGTCTTAATTTCTGCTGTGGCATTTGGATGTTAGGGTCAGAATTTGGCAAAAACAACATGAAAGCATAAATTCATTCTGCCTTGTATCAGTGATTCAGACTGCTGCTGGTGGTGTAATGGTGTGGGGGCTATCTTTATGAGAACATTCAAATCTCTGAGGAATGTTTCCAGCACCTTGTTGAATCTGTGCCAATGAAGAATTAAGGCACTTCTGAAGGCAAAAGGGGTCCAGCCTGGTACTAGCCAGTAATGTTCAAGTTTTACTGCTTAATTACAAAATAACTTTCATGTATCTTTCTGTGCAGCTACTGTTGGGTATATTTGTCCAGACTTTGGACTTTGGCTCATAAAATTTTGTTTTCCATGCTCAAAGTGTTAAAAATTACATTAATTAAATTTGAAAAAGTTAGCAGCATCTACTATTCGAAAAACAGCCCAATTACTGTACATCAACATGTCCCAAAATTGGATGGCAGCTAAAGTTTAATTGACCCTTTTCACAGCACACATTTTGATTTGTTAAACTCAGCTTCACTGATTGCTGGAACGGAGCCATTGTTAATGCTATTAGTTTCACCTGGGCTTTCCCTGTTATGACAAATCAACATGTCTGCTGTGAGGAAGACCGATGAGTCTGATTCATTTGGACATAATCAAGAGTGCTCTGCTGCCAGCATGGCTGCCTTCGGTGAGATTAATTCAGCAAAATGACACACAAAGTACAAGACAGACACTCTTTTTACAGGGCAGATTTTTAGGGAGTGAAAATCCATAATGTGATGCCTACCAAGAGTTCACTGTCTATGTTGTCATTTATAAATGTTTGTGAAAATGTTTGGGAGCCTCTGCCAGATATTATCCAAAACATCCACTCAGCACTTTTTATTCCAGCTATTTTCTTTTTAGGGAAATCATCCCTGAAACTATTGACAACATTTTGAATGGAGTCTCATTGTGTCTGCCAGCAAAAAAATGTTGCTCTTAAAGTTTAAGATGCAATTTTTCAGTGTCGTGGGCACCAAAATAATCCCCATTATATTCGGTTGGAGACAATTATTTCACAGATATCTGGAAAGTAAAGCCAAAACTATCTTTGTGATTAATGTGAGCCAACCCTATGGTGGCTCTTTGCCCAACATCAAACCTTAATCAGACTCAAAATCAAAAGGCCACTGAAGCACTGCAGGGATGTATTGCACACGGGTAAAAACAAGTTTTTTAGGTTTATTTATCTGCTGCAAGCAGGCAAACAAATTAACAAAGACATCATGACTCTTGGCCTTTTTGTGCCCGCCTAGCTCAAAGTTTTGCCCAATTTTCACAAATCACAAAAAAAAAGCTAAATATGGTAAATAAATGAATAGCAAAAGAATATACTTATGAAATAAAAACAAACACCATTTAAAATGCTTCAGGAATAAACCACATTTCTGTTGGCAGGTTCATTTCATTTGGTTTAGATGTGGAGGAAATCTGCAGAAACATTCACCTGTTTCTTTTCCTCAGTAAAGTTAAAATAGAAAAAGCAACAACAGCAGGAGCCTCTGAGGCACAAGGCTAAGAGATTTCTTAGAAATACAGTCTAATTTTGACAGCTACAAGACATGGCTTGTTCTTTGTTGTCTAAATAAAAGCCCTGTTTGTCCCCGTTTTATCCTCCTTCTCTGTAGTGTAAGACTCTGTCGGAGGTGTGCGAGCACATTGTGTGTGTGTCATCGGACCCGCTGGTTTCTCAGTCGGCCCACCTCGAGCTGGTTCACCTCACCAACATCAAACCCTCTGAAGGCCTGGTAATCACTTTGTTTGTCTGGCTGGGTTTAACACAGCCCGAGATCCTCCCTTCCATTTATTTATTGAATGTGTGAATCTTATTGAATGAAATCATACTGTGTGTGGCCTTTCTAGGCTCAGATAAAGAAGAAATACCAATGTCAAACACTCATGCATTTTTTTTTCTTGAAAAACAAACATACACTGTAAAGCATGGTGTTCATGCTGGGCTTATTTTCTGCTTTTGAATGACTCTCACAAAAAAAAAAAAACTTTAAAAAAAAACTATAAACTACTCAAAATATTAATTAATTTGAGCAAATATAGAACAAATATACTTGCATGCATGAAAGACCTTCCATTACACAATAAAATTCATACTTGAGAGGCAAGAGCTGTGAATTGGTAATTTGTAGTTCAATAATTAAAAAAAGTAATTTTATGGTTTTTGATTTAGTTGAACCAACACTTTGAGAACACCTGCTTGAAATACAGCGTTAAGTATTTCATTTGATTGACTTTGCTGTTGGGTCTTTTTGTGCTGCTACAACAGCTCTGACCCAATGAGACATGAACTCAAAATGCAAAATGTATGAAGGAGTCCTTCAGGGTTTGGTAATATGTTAAAATTTACGAACTGGCCAGAATCAATCTAACTATCTGCAAGTGCTAATGTATTCACTTAGGTGTGCGCACAGATTTGGCATTATTTTGGTTTTAGAGAGATCAAAACCAGCAAGCTGAAGGGCCTAAATAATATTGGCCCATTTGAAACCTCTAAAAGAACAAACAAGTGGGGATAACATACTATGATTTGGATGCACTACTTGTATGGTCATGGTCAAAAGTTTAATACACTTGGCTGCTTCAGTTTTTATTTTTATTTTATTTTTTTTTACATTTTTCTATGATATAGTGAACAACCAGTATAGTGAACATTTAATCAGTTTTCATACTAGCTTTCCATTGACCATACTAAAAACATCCTAAAAATCATCATCTTCCAGTGATCCAGGGACAATTTGGTAACAATCTGTGCATTTTACAATGGAGCTGCTTAGTTATCACCTTTGCCACAAAGTAAAGGTGATAACTAAGTGGTTTGGAGATCATCAAATTAACATTTTGAATCAACTGGAAAATTCTGCAGATCTTAATTTGATCGAAAATCTACGGTCAGTCCTTAAAAAATGGATGGACAAGCAGGAACCCATAAACTGTGATTAACTTGGAGCACTGATAAGGCAGGAATGGTTTCCATCTGATATCCAGCATGCCACAGAGAATTGCAGAAGTTAGGAAGAAGAAGAGTCAATTCTGTAAATACTGACTCTTTGCATACATTTAATTTATTTGCCAATAAAAGTCTTTAAAGCATGAACTTTGAATTGGATTCTTATGATTGTTCTGCACTACATCATAGAAATATGTAAAAAATAATCTAAATAAAAACTGAAGTGACAAAAAACAAATTTTTTTTGTCAACCCACAGCTAACTTACCTAGCATGAAATAGCTTGTTAGCTCACAAAGTTGAGTAATGGTTGATCGGTCAAAGTGCCTTTCCACTTTCCTGTTACTCTCAGGTCCAACAAAAGACACCAAACTATGAAACAGATTTAATTTAGATTATTGACAATATTTTAACCAGCTTAATGAGTTCATTACCTGGAATGCTTTTCATTTCACAAGTAGGCCTTGTCAGAAGTTAACTGGTGGAACTTTATAGACATTTACTTTTAGATTATAAGTTACTGTTTGAAGATGTACTGTTAGTATACAATAAAATTGTCTTATTTAACTACAGTATTAATACATATTGTGGCAAGAACTGCTCAACTGAGTAAAGAGGACATCTTTAATGGCATACTTTAAGACATAAAGGTCAGTCAGTCTAGAAAGTTTTGAAGTGCCAAGTGCAGTCACAAAAACCATCAAACAATGTGATGGAACTGGCACCACTCCAGGAAAGAAAGACCCAGAGGGGAATGTCTTCAGAGTTACCAACCTCAGAAATCACTAGTTAATGGCACCTTAGATTAGAGCCCACATCAATACTTCCCAGAGTTCAAACTGCTCACCACATCTCAGCATCATCCTGAAAGAAACCATAACTGAGGGGAACCACAAGCATTGTTGCTGGTATAGATCTTTGCATCATATTGCCAGCAAGAGAGCAGAGAGACATACTATAGGTTTGCATTACTGTATGTGTTTCTGCTTGGGTCTGGAAACACAAAGAGCAAACATAATATCAGTAGAAATCTGTGTGAGTATTGTCTCATGTTTTTGAGACACACGAAGGGAGAATGGATGATATCTGTGTACAGTTTTCCACCGTGGTGCATGGAGGAGTGGCAGTGAAGGTGTGTGGGGAGCTTTGCTGGCAACACCATTGGAGATTAATTCAGAATTCAAGGACACACTCTTATCCGCCATGGCTACCACGGCATCCTGCTGCGACACACCTTCCCATCTGGTTTGAGCTCAGATGCATGATGTTTTTTTGTTTTTTGTTTTTTTGCAGGACAAATATCCGAAACAAACTTCCTGTTTCCGTTAGAGCTGCTTTTTATTTTACAAATAAAGAAAAACTGAAAAACTCATAAATCTGTGTGTATGTCCAAACATTTACTAGCATCATGTAATATTTTACCCGCTTACCTTTTTTCTGCCTTCTTCTATCAATCAGGGAATGTACATAAAGTCAACCTACGATGGACTCCATGTCATCACAGGAACTACAGAAGGGGTGAGAGGTTTATTAATATCCCATTTTTCACAAATTGACATGGTGAACTGCAGATTTCCCATCACACTCCAGGGTGTAGTGTCACAAGGACCTAGAGAGCAGGACTCAAACGCGGGCTTTCAATGCTTAACAGTGAACTTTATTTACAGTGTAATTTGCAACAGTCTTTCAAATGGTCCAAAACAATAGTTGTTGTCCCAAGCTCCCAAAAGCTATCCT
>VUQS01049391.1:0-10205 GCA_015108495.1 Heterochromis multidens | reverse complement strand
CTACTAATCGGAAGGTTGGTGGTTCGATCCCTGGCTGCTCCAGTATGCATGCCAAATATCCTTGGGCAAGATACTAACCCCAAGTTGCTCTCCGATGCATCCATCAGAGTGTGAATGTTTGTGAATGTTAGACAGAAAGCACTTAAACATAGAAAAAGTGCTTGTATGAATGGGTGAATGAGGCATGTTGTATAAAAGTGCTTTGAGTGCTCTGGGAGAGTAGAAAAGTGCTTTATAAGAATCAGTCTATTTACCAGTAGCAGAGGGAGTTGTTGAGTTTCAGCTGGTTTGGTGTTAATGAAATTAATAACAGGTGTACTAGAGGGGCAACAATGAGACAACCCCCAAAACAGGAATGGTTTTACACTAGTTTTGCATTTGGCTAGTGTCAGTGTCACTACTGGTGGCATGAGGTGATACCTGGACCCTACAGAGAATTTACAGGTAGTCCAAATCCTCCAGGATGGCACATCAATATGTGCCTTTACCAGACGGTTTGCTGTGTCTCCTAGCACAGTCTCAAGAACATGAAGGAGATTCCAAGAGACAGGAAGTTACTCTAAGAGAGCTGGACATAGAGGGTCCTTAACTCATCAGCAGAACTGGTATCTGGTATCTTGTGCGGAGGAGGAACAAGATGAGCACTGCCAGAGCCCTACAAAATGACCTCCAGCAAGCCTGGTGTTAATATCTCTAACCAAACAATCAGAAACAGACTTCACGAGGGTGGCCTGATGTGGAACACTGTGGCACAGAGCCCAATGTGGCATGGTATCCATGGTGCCACCGTGGATACCATGCCATAGAATAGCAGAATTGGCAGACAGATGTGAAAGGTCGCACAGGTATCGGGATGAAATCCTTGGACCCATTGTCAGACCCTACGCTGGTGCAGTGGGTCCTGGGTTCCTCCTGATGCACGACAATGCCCAGCCTCACGTGGTGAGAGTATGCAGGCAGTTCCTGGAGGATGAAGGAATTGATACCATTGACTGACCCCCACACTCGCCTGACCTAAATCCAATAAAACACCTCTGGGACATTGTGTTTCAGTCCATCCGATGCCTCCAGGTTGCACCTCAGACTTTCCAGAAGCTCAGTGATGCTTTGGTCCAGATCTGGGAGGAGATCCCCCAGGACACCATCCATTCTCATTAGGAGCATGCCCCAATATCGTCAGGCATGCATACAAGCACGTGAGGGCCATACAAACTACTGAGTACCATTTTGAGTGGCTGCAATGAAATTTTGGCAAAACAGACTAGCCTGCCACATCCTTTTTTTCACTTTAGTTTTCAGGGTCTTTGAATTCAGCCCTCTGTAGGTTAATTTTCATTTCCATCAATGTGGCATCCTTTTGTTCTTAATTACCCAGTCCATATCAGTACAGATATCCAGCATGATTTTTTTCCCCCATTGAGATCTGATGTGTTTTCAAATTGTTCCTTTAATTGTTTTGAGCAGTGTATTTACTTGTGGTAGTGTGTTCTAAAAAAAAGACTAAACTTGTGGCAGAACCAAAGATGTAACACACTGTTGAGGTGGTAGGAGGGAGTACAGTGATTGATTTTAATGGCTTCATAAACAACTATATAAAACAGTCCATAAAAATTCATGCATTTTCAGTGTAAACTCTTTTGGAAATATAGAGAAAATTTATCTACAACAGCGTGAACTGTAACAGTGACTTCATTCAGTTGGGTGGTTCACCACAAATATACTTGGCTGCATAGAAACATTATTATTGCCTACAAAGAAACTATGAAAGGTAAAGAAAAAGTCATGTAAAAAGCATATTTTATTTAACATCTAACAGATGCTTCTATTTTCCAGACTGTGACAAAAGTCAGTTCCTGCCAACTCACTGATTTCACAACAGAGATCAAAGAACTAAGCACTAGTGAATGAAAACTGGGTATGCTTAAAGAACTTTCCCTTTACCAAAAGTTACATTCTTAAAGAAATATACAGAAACTCATTTATAGAATGACAAAAAAGCCTGAGTTGATGGGGAAAGCCAAGTCATAATAAATTCAAAAAGCCTGAGGAAAAAGACCACTGATTTACTATTTTACAAAAAATTTACAATAGTACTATTTAAGGAAAACAAACATGATAGGAGTTGCTCTTAAAAAAAAAAAAAAAAATCCTGGTTATTTTTACAGCTAAGATGTGTTATTAAATAATGCATGCCTGGTGCGGGGGAATAAAAAAAATGCTAAGGAAATGACAAATGCTGTAAATGAGGTACTTCAGGTGGTGAGCCTGAGTCCAGACACCTTAAAAATCACCTTGTAACATGATTCATGTGACAACCAACTTCTTGTTCAGTTAACACTTAAATAAGGTAGATAATCACATTAAGCATGATTGAGACAGAGACAGACAGAACAGTCAAATACAGGATCCAGTGTCATAGGTTGGTGGGAATATGAGGCAGCACTCAGGGTCAATCGTGTCCATTTCCAGAGTGTAAAAAAAAGTTTTATAAAAATAACAAAAATTGTGTTGCATGCTGTTGAGCATACACAACACTACAGCTTTAAACTCTTAAATACAAAAATAAGCTTTGATTTATTTATTTTTCTAATCTGCTGCCTGCTTTGAGCCGCTCCCTGCCGGGTTCCCGAGATGAGCTGCTGCTGAAGCGAGGAGATGACAGCCATGCTGAACTGACTGATACACAGTGCTTCAAACAGCTTCAGGTTGGAGTCCACAGTCTGTGTAAGGCATTTGCTGTGTTTCTGAGTCTATGGCTGCTACTAGCAGACCTGGGCAACTCCTGTTATGTTTTGCGGCTGCTCCAGATCTGCTCTGGTGTGCTCTTGTGGTCTGATGAGTAGTCGAAAGGTGAACGGTGCCCCAGTGGTGACCGGGAATCGTAGGGTGAGCGTGGCCCACTGGCTGAGCCTCGTTGCTCTGTCTGCCATTCTGAGTGGTAGCGGTAGGAAGAGCGGTGGTCTGAGTGGGAATGATCCTTCATGTCCAGTCGGTGGTCTCTGCTACTGCGGAATTCCTCTAACTTCCTGTGTTTACTTTCGTCGTAGTATCTGCACACAAATACACAGTAGCATCAGCATGGCTAAACAAGACAAACTTCTTTCACCTTGACCTCAACTTCAGTCAAATTCCAGTCTAACTTATTCTTATACCTCAAACATTTTAGTGGCATTTTTCAGCTGGCTCTCTTCCTCCCTTTAGTATAGCTCTCTGTAGTTGTTGGTGTTTGGGTCTACCCAAACTAAATTGTTTTCATTAGCTAACAAACACTGACGAATCAGTTTGATTGAGATGATGATGTATGCATTAGTGTCATTCTGTCTTGACCATTTCTTGTACCTACAGTACATCTGGAAAGTATTCACAGAGCTTCACTTCTTCCACATTTTGTAATGTTACAGCCTTATTCCCAAATGGATTTAATTCATTTTTCACCTCAAAATTCTACACAGAATACCCCATAATGACAAAGTGAAAAAAGTTTGCTTGAAATTTTTGAAAATTTATTAAAAATAAAAAACCAAAATATAACATGTATATAAGTATTCACAGCACTTGTTCAAAACTTTGTTGAAGCACCTTTGTCAGCAATTACAGCCTCAAGTCTTTTTGAGTATAATGCTACAAGCTTGGCACACCTATTTTTGGACAGTTTCTCCCATTCTTCTTTGCAGAACCTCTCAAGCTCCATCAGGTTGGATGGGGAGTATTGGTGCACAGCCATTTTTAGAGCTCTCCAGAGATTTCAATGGGGTTCAAGTCTGGGCTCTGGCTGGACCACTCAAGGACATTCACAGAGTGGTCCCAAAGCCACTCCTTTGTTATCTTGGCTGTGTGCTTAGGGTTGTCGTTCTGTTAGAAGATGAACCTTCGCTCCTGTCTGAGGTCCAGAGTGCTCTGGAGCAGGTTATTATCAAAGATGTGTCTGTACATTGTTGCTTTCATCTTTCCCTCTATCCTGACTAGTCTCCCAGTTCCTGCTGCTGAAAACCATCCCCACAAAATGATGCTGCCACCACCATGCTTCACAGTAAGGATGGTATTGGCCAGGTGATGAGCATTGCCTGGTTTCCTCCAGACATGACGCTTGGCATTCAGGCCACAGGTGGACTCCAGTCAAGTTGTAGAAACATCTGACAGATGATCAGTGGAAACAGGATGTCCCTGAGCTCAATTTTGAGTGTCATGGCAAAGGTTGTGAATACGTGTGTGTGTGTGTGTGTATATATATATATATATATATATTTTTTTTTTTTTTAAATAAATTTGCAAGAATTTCAAGCAAACTTTTTTCACTTTGTCATTATGGGGTTTTGTGTAGAATTTTGAGGTGAAAAATGAATTGAATCCATTTTGGAATAAGGCTGTAACATGACAAAATGTGGAACAAGTGAAGCGCTGTGAATACTTTCCAGATGCACTGTATGTGCCAGTCCTAGTAACACTTTTAGATTGCTTGAAAATTATCCTTATTCTGCTGACAATCTGAAGGTTTCACTAAAGGTCTTAAGTAACACCAATTCTGAGTTCTTTAAACCCTACTTGAAGATTCTAGCGCTCACTTGTGGAGCAGTTCATGTTTGGGTCTTAAAGAACTTCTGCAGCCAGTAGAAGCCAGCTGGGGACATTTCTATTCCTGGAAGAAGCACTTCAAGCAGTTCTCATCCCTCACCTGTCCTGTCTGTCTCTGTCTCTGCTGTCTGGTCTGTAGTGGTCTCTGTGGTCTTTTCCGTTGCTGAAAGAAGAATACGGTCTTTTCCTGGACTCTCCTACTGTAGTCTTCCTATGGGACTCAGAGCTGTGTCTCTCCTTACTGGTGCTGCTTTCAAAGTATCTTCCTGAAGGCTGATGCCTGTCAGAGCTGTAACTGTCCCTGCTGCTCTCATCCTGGTGAGAGGTGTCCTTCAGCCTTTCAATATCTGAGGACAAAAAAAAAGCTTAAATAAAAAGAAGTGACAGCAGTGACAACCTGCTCATCTTATTCTTTGTGTATAACAACAGACTGTACCTGCGTGTCTGTAGCCGTGGGTGTTTGTACTTCTAGTGTTCTGCTCCATTGCCTAAGAAAAATCATCACCATCATCATTGTGGATTTCTAATGCCAGTTGAGGTTATAATTATTAGGAATGACAGTGCTTTTACATACCTGGGTGTTCTCTTGCCTTTTCTTAATTGCATGCTTATAAAGTTTGTGTAGTTTTCTTGCATCAAACTCAGTGAATTTGGAAACAAATATCCACAAGTTTCTGGAAATAAAAACAAAAACATTTCCATCTGCTTAGCAAATATAAAATACTCAAATAATACTTTTGTCACCCTTTATGCAGTGTTTATGAAGAGACAGTCTGAAAATGTACACAGCTGCCCCACTTTAAAAAACAAAAAACAAAAAACAAAAAAAAAAACAGGTCCACAGGTTTACAGAGACAAAGTGTCCCAGGTTCAAATGCCATTGGTCAACTGCTTAACTTTAGTCAACTTGTGTAAGACGTGTTAATCAAGAGTTTCATTAGGATAGACCATGTATACTAACTTTCTCCACTGTTTGATCAGGTCAGGATTTGAATACTCCTTCAAACACTCAGTTATGTGGTCTCCGATCTTTATGAGGCACTGTCGTGTGTGTTCAAGCTGTTCGCGCTCCGACAGCCCTTTCTCTGGTCTGTCCAGCTGCTTCAGGGCTGCTTTCACTGGTCGCATCCTCTCTTTGCACTGCAACACACAAGCAAAAGTACACTCCAGGAAGTCCAATCCATGATGTTGGTGACATTTTATTTTGGTCATTGAAGTCTCTTTTAATAGTTTTAATATTTGACATATTTTTAATAAAATTAAAATATATCCACCACACAATAAAATACCAGCATATAAATGGGCTGTGTTTTGCAATTGACTGAACATTTAACCATGAAACTATTATTTTCTATTTGAAGATTTGATTATGAGCCCAACATACCACACTGAAGGTCCTCTGATCTAGTTCCTCAGAATCTTCAGATACTGGCACATTCTCTCCACTAACTGTTATATGGACTGGCACGTCAGAAGTCTTCTTTGTCCGTTCTCGTACCTCGTTCTTGACTTCATTCTGATGAAAAAGGATTTGTTAATTCTCGACCAAATTATAATTTCATTCTTAATTTCCAGAGAGTATAATTATCAATCAATTAAATTACTAAAAATAGAAAGATATTTTCATCACCTTGTCTTTGTTTTCCTCTTGTTTATGTATAGCCTCCAGAGGCTTTGTTTCTTTTTTCTCTTTTAGCTCCTTTGTCTCTTTAATTTCAAAACTTTCCTCCTTCTTCTCCTTTTTGCCTTCTTTTTTGATCTCCCTCTCTTTGACTTCCTGCTCCCCTGATGAGGAAACCTCCTCCTGCTCACATTCCTCATCGTAGTTTTCTTCCTCCTCGTCTTCCTCCTCCTCCTCCTCCTCCTCCTCTTTAACCACCAACCTATCTGCTCGGCTCCGTCTGCTTGGTGGCTTCACTGATGCCAGGTCCTGATCGTTAAAATTGTTAAAGCATTTTAACAACTTACTTTCAAACTGAAAATTTGACATTTTAAAAGATAAAAACAAAAAAAAACAAAACAAAAAAAAACTGTACCTTTTCTGCCTCAATTTCATCTTCATCATCTGACCTCTTGTCTGATGGGAGATCTGAGGATGGGCTCTTCACCATTTCATCTGTCTTTGTTGACTTTTGAGTTTTGCTCTTTTTACTTCTGGGTTTTCTCTTTCGTGAGTTGGCCTTAATACAAACAAAGAAGCATTATAGATTCTGGTAGACATAATTAATCTAGGAAATAATTATAAAAAATAATCAAGATACAAGCATTCACATCAATGATGTTGAGAGATATGTAAAGTTACAGGAGGACTTACATTTCCTGCTTGTTTCTGTGCTTCTTTTTTGGCCAAGTCCTTGCTCAATAACTTGATGAGGTAGTCTGCTCTGGTCTGTAGCTGTTTGGCTTGTGGCTTCTTGTCAGGGTCATCTGGCAGGAGCTGATCAACAATGGACACAGTAGTGTGCAATTTTCATTGGGGATTTTTCACTAAGAAATCAAAGTATGCATGTAATGAAGCTCTACACTGTTGCTGATGTACGTACCTATGTTTTTAGGAATAAACAAAAATCAAGAAGAATAGTGATTACATTTCAAGTAGTGTTGCTACTACATGACACTCCTCCATTCTGCATTGCTATAAATCATGTTGACTACATTATTACCCTGTCATACTTCACATTACACTTGTTTTGTTTATATGTATATATTCAGAAATGCCAACTTCAAATAGTGGAAGTGTTGTTTTGGTCATTTAGATCTCACTGTAGGTTGTAACACAGATGAAAGGGAAATATATTTGAAGCACTGTGTACACGTATCAGGTACAGTTTTGTTTATCAGTGGTGATTACTGGTAGTCTGGGAGCTTCCTTTTGCAAGCCGCACAGTTTTTACAGTAGTAAGAATGCAGCTGAATCTTGCTGTGTGCTACATGAAGAATGTCCCTGCCAGACACTCATCATTTTAAAAAAACAAAACAAAAACACAGCTTTAGATTCTGGTAACTTGCCTAAGTCAGCAAATACAGCACACATAAACTGGTCCAGATTCTCACCAAATCCTCTGAAAGAATTCACATAAAAACCTGCCAGAGGAGATCAGGCAGACTGCTGTTACCTCTCTTAAATTGCAGTACCATAAAAAAGTTGAAATCACAGTTTTTTAAAATTCTGTTTTACTACATTTGTTTTAATCTCACACTTATTTTACACTTATTTCTGCATCATGTATACATTTATTTAGCAGTATATCTTAAAAAATTAGGGGAAAAAAAACAAGATAATATGATTATATACATGAGATTAGACATTTATTGTGAATAGACTGACCTTGTGTGTGAGATTGAGGTCTGGGTCCATCTTAATCATCTCCCAGCTGCCATAACCATATTCGTAGATTCCTATGAGGAGGCTTGAGTCGTCTTCCTTCCCCCACTCAATGTCAAAATGTGCTGCCTTTGAGTGGCATGGAATGACGTACCTATTCAAAAACATACAATTAAAATCTATAGACACAGCTAAACTATTAGAGAATGTGTGTGTGTTACTGATTTATTTTTCCTATTTGAAGACCAACACCTCAGGGAGCAATTTAGACTTTGAGCTATGTTTGGCAGTATCTCTGGTTCAAGAGTAAAACTGTGGAACCCTAAGAGGCTTAAAAGGACCCGTATGTGTTCTCTCCAACATTGTAGGGTCTTTACCTTACAATATCAAGTGCCTTGAGGTGACAGTTGTTGTGATTTGGCGCTATATAAATGAAATTGAATTGAACTGATTTATATAAAGCCTTTGTTCTCTTACTGAGCACTCAAAACTCTTTTACACTACAAACCACATTCAACCATTCACATACACATTCATACAGAGCTTTATTCTATGTATTCCAAGTGTTTCTCTCTATTGTGCGCACACTCTTACACTGAAAATATCAGGAACAATTTGGGGTTGTGTTTCTTGCTCTAGGAGACCTTGGCATCCAAACTAAGAGAGGTGCTGACTCAGTAATGAAGAGGCTCAGGATTAAAAACTTGCGGTGCAAGTCCCTGATGATTTGATCATTTACCTGTTCACGTTGAGGAAAAGACAATTGCTGTTCTGTGTATTTCAAAGAATGTTGAATGCCTTTTCTATAGAATTTAACCTAATTATTTTTTGGCTTATTTTGTAATGCATAAACATGTGGATCTTTAAAAAAAAAAAAAACCTTTATTAAAAGAAAAGCACTGCGGTAAATGGACTGATTCTTATATAGCGCTTTTCTACTCCTGGAGCACTCAAAGCACTTTTATACAACATGCCTCATTCACCCATTCACACCCATTCATACAAGCACTTTTTCTATGCTTAAGTGCTTCCTAGCTAACATTCACACACATTCATACTCCAATGGATGCATCGGTTTAGTATAGAGTCCTGACCTCAACCCGACAAAACACCTTTCAGGTGAATTAGAGTGAAGACTGTGAGCCAGGCCTTATCCAACATCAGTGTCTGACCTCACAAATGTGCTTCTGGAAGAATGGTCAACAATTCCCATAAACACACTACTAAACCTTGTGGAAAGCCTTCCCAGAAGAGTTGAAGCAACTATAGCTGCAAAGGGTGGGCCAACATCATATTAAACCCTATGGATTAACAATGGGTCATATTGCCCAAAGTTCATATGCGTGTGAAGGCAGACGAGTGAATATAGTGTATCTGAATGCTTCAAACCTGCTTTTATTTATTTTATTTATTTTTTACAAGAATAACTGAATTTGAGTTTGGCAGCAGTACTGTTGTAATAAATCCATTTTTATTTCTCTCTGAGTCATTCAACATGTGCCAACCCTTGCTGCGCAGCGTCTACCATACTGTGGTGACTAGTGCTCTATTGCTGTGGCCTGCTGGGGAGAAGGTGTCCACACAGCAGACAGGAACAGAGCAGATAAACTTATCAAGAAGGCCGACACTGTGGTCGGGTCTGAATTGGAGACATTTCAGCAGTAGAGAGAAGACCGCTCTCAAAGCTGAAATCAATTATGATCAACCCTGCACACCCACTCCATGCCCTGGATGTTATCAACAGTAGCCCCTTCAGTCAAAGACTGATTGCACCAAAGTGCAAGTCTGAGCACCTCGTGAGGTCCTTTATTCCAGCTGCTATAAGACTGTCTGATGCACAGTAATAATATGATTTTATCCACATCTTTGCATATTCGCAAATTTTAGTTCTTGGCTGTTTTATTTATTTATATATTATTAACTTATAGAACTTAGGAAATTAGGAATTAATATTGTTTTGCTGTTTGGGATGTGTGGTGCTACAGTGGTGTGAAAAAGTATTTGCCCCTTCCTGATTTCTTAGTTTTTTGCATATTTGTCACACTTACATGTTTCAGATCATCACACAAATTTTAATATTGGACAAAGATAACCTGAGTAAATACAAAATGCAGTTTTTAAATAATGATTTCATTTATTAAGGGAAAAAAGTGATCCAAACCTACCTGGCCCTGTGTGAAAAAGTAATTGCCCACCTTGTTAAATCATGAATTAAACAGAACCTGTCTGACAAAGTGAAGTAGGCTAAAATCTCTCAAAAAGCAACACATCATGCCACAATCTAAAGAAGCAAAGTCACTGACATCTA
>VUQS01049381.1:0-12199 GCA_015108495.1 Heterochromis multidens | reverse complement strand
GAAGCTTACAGAGCTACTGTCTTACCACCACTTGGCAGATCAGACCACAACTGGAAGAACCCTCTCTACAGAAAATCATTCGCACCCACAGCCATCAGGCTTTATAATTTCAATACAAATAGCAGATGAGCTGTCAGACAAATGAATTTCCCTCTGGGATCAATAAAGTTATTCGTATTCGTATTCGTATGTTATATTTTTGTTTTTTATTTTTAATAAATTTGCAAGAATTTCAAAAAACATTTTTTCACTTTCTCATTATGGGGTATTGTGTGTAGAATTCTGAGGTGAAAAATGAAATTAATCCATTTTGGAATAAGGCTGTAACATGACAAAATGTAGACCAAGTGAAGCACTGTGAATGTTTTCTGGATACACTGTATCAATAAAGATCAGTTATAATGGAAAAAAAAGGTTGAAACTCGATAATGAGTTGAGTTAAAATTTTTTGTTTTCAAGGAAGACAAATATTATATATATATATATTATATACTGCTTATAAAGTAATGGACAAAGTTAGAGTTTATCTTCTAGTTTTATTAGCTTAAATGGTAGATTTTTGGGGCACTAAGGTCCACATTGTCTTCTCCCAGTGCCTACCAGGTGGTGGTGGTGGAAGAGGATGGTTCCCGTCAGATGAGGAGGAGGGAGCTGGGCACTGTGGACTGTTTCCCTACTCCAAATTCACACAACGAGGCCCAGGCCAAAGGGGCCTCACATTACTACACAGCTGAGCTGGCTCCCAGCAGTCTGCCAGAGGCCACGCCTTTCACAGTGGGTGACAATCACACCTACAACGGCTACTGGAACAGTCCTTTAGACCCGACCAAGAACTACCTCATCTACTTCCAGGCCACCAGCAACTTCAGAGGGGTAAGAACCATTAAGATGTCTGTGGATGTTTTTTTTTCTCTGCTACTCAGACACACTGCTTTTATGTTTTAGAAGCCTTGACAGTCAATTTAGATTTGTGTCAAACACGTCAGAAGGAAGGAAGGCAATATGCTGGAGGCGCTACAAGAGAGGAAGCGGTTCTCTGCATAAACAAGGCTGTAGCACTTGTCTGCCTCTGTGGGTTCCCCAGCACACGCAATCAGACACAATACCTTTGTTATGCTTGCTTTCTTTATTCTTAACCTTACACACTCTTGATGCATGCTCAATCATCCAGGTAAAAGAATCCCAAAAAGCTGAATCTGTTCATCTGGACGTAGCGTTTTTAGTGGGAGAAACGTTTCGTCAACTTATCCAAGTGATTTCTTTAGTCACTTGGATAAGTTGACGAAACGTTTCTCCCACTAAAAACGCTACGTCCAGATGAACAGATTCAGCTTTTTGGGAACCTTACACACTGTTTTTAACGACTTTTTAAACAATGCCCAGTCTGCTCAGTTTTGTCAGCCGTCGAAGCTTCCTTGGCTGCCAGTCCAAATAGATGCCACTTTCCAAGTGGTACCCCAGGTACTGTCCCTCCCTCTGTCTAACCGCACACTTCTTTAGGCTGGCCATGAGCCCCGTCTGTCTCTGGGACTCCAGGTCTGCACTCCACTGCACATGCTCTGTCCGGGTTTCACTGTGGATGATAACATCATCCAGGTAGGTGGCAGCATATGCAGTGTGCAGACACAGCACCCTGTCCATAAGGTGCTCGAAAGTGGCCAGGGCCCTGAAGAACCTGAAAGGAAGGATGATAAATTCATATAAACCATACGGAGTGGAGAACACCATTTTTTCCCCCTGGACTCTGAAGACAGGGGAATCTGCGAGTAGCCATTGGTCATATCCAGTGTGGTGAAAAAATGAGCAGTACCTAACCAGTCCAGGAGCTCGTCAACCCCGGGCATGGAATATGCATCAAATTATGAAACCTCATTCACCTTCAAGTGGTCTACACAGAACCATCTAGACCCATCTTTCTTCATGACCAGAACTATGGGGCTACGCAATGCACTGTGTGACTCTTCTATTACACTCATCTCCAGCAGAGCAGCTAATTCTGAACTGCTATTCTCTTGTGTTCAAGCAAAATACAGGGCCACTGAATGCACTGTCACGCCTAGGCGAGTCTCAGTGTGGTGCTGTACCATGGTGGTGTGGCCTGGCAGTGGAGAGAACACATCAGGAAACCACTGTTGCAATGCAGCAACATCTGCTCTCTGGGGTGGTTTGTGATGGTTGTCACAGAGATGTGAGGCAGGAATGTTTGAATTTGGTACCTCAGACCCCAACTCATCTCTTTCACCAAGCGCACCAGAGAAACAGGCTCTACCTGCCTCCATGCTTTCAGGAGGTTGAGGTGGTATGTTTATGTGGCTCCACCCTTGTCAGAACACACCACCTCATAATTGACATCACCCACTCATTGTGTGACCACAAAGGGCCCTTGTCATTTGGTGACTAGTTTCTGGAAGAAGGAATACACGTACTTTATTTCCCGGTATAAATTCTGAGTCTAGCCTGTCTGTTTAGCACTGCTGACATTACTGGGCCTGGAGCAAATTCTCCCGTGATAACCTTGAGAAGTTTTGCTTTCAGGTTCAAGACGTATTGGATCTCATTTTTACTTAAGCTCGGACCTTCCTCACAGTTTTCTTTAAGAAGGTCCAATACCCCATGTGGTTTCCTGCCAAACAGCAGTTCAAAGTGAGAAAATCCCATGGAGGCCTGGGGCACCTCCCGCACTGCAAACAACAGAGGGTCTAACCACAGGTCCCAATTGCATTCATCCTCGTGAATGAACTTACGAATCATGGACTTTAAAGTCTTATTCAGGTGCTCCACCAACCCATCCCTCTGAGGGTGGTAAAAGCTAGTCCGAACAGATTTAATGCCCAGTAATTCGTGAAGCTCTTTCAGTAGCTCTTTTAGGATACCAACTCAGGAGTTCAATTGAAACAGCGCCTGTCCCACGCTCTTTGCAGAGATGCTACACAAAGGCACTGCTTCGGGATATTGTGTTGCATAATCCACCAGAAAAAACAGAACAACATCCTTTGATGAAATGGCCCGGCGAGATCCATGCCAATGTGCTCAAATGGTACCTCTATTAATAGTAAAGGGCATAAAGGTGCTTTGGAAATGGCCGGTTGATTTATTAATTGGCATTCCAAGCAGGATGTCCACCATCGGCTTTTCTGCACTAACAACTGGGTGTTTTCCTTTCCTGTGCAAATGTCACGACTCACTCAATAAAGTCTGTCCCTAATAAATTAGGGGTACATTTGTGCTGCATCAGGGCGCACCATTTGACCATCAGTTTTTATCACCTGGTTGAAGGCAAAGCATGGAGTGTCATCCTGAGGCTGGTCCAGTGGGAAATCTTCCGTGAAGTAAATCACGGGAGCTGACAGAGCCTCCTGAGAATGCGCTGCGGGTTCCCCCCTCCAGTAGCAGTGTCATACAACCTTGCGTCATCGCTGAGCGCAGCACAGATACCACACCTCCCTAGCTGTGGTGAGCACACCCCTAAACATTGTCCCACCAATGTTTGGGGGCGTCTCTGCCACCATGGGTTCCCCAACACACACAGTCAGACACTGCTGTAGTTAGTTTATTAGGCCGGCCACTTCTTCTTTTGTCGTGCACTTGTCTAGTTTCCTCAGTTTTTTAAGGACACACTGCAATGCCAAGTTTTTTTCTAAGAGCCCTTTAAGAATCACCTTGTTGGGGCAAAAATACTATTTTATGCCTGTCAAACTTTGCTATCTTTGGCATCTTTCATAGCTTCGACTAAAGAAATGGGAACAAATTATGTGTTTTTGCAATAGACTGCTGGTAACAAAATTCCTAAAGATACAATTTAAAATTGGTTCTTTTCTAAGTTATGTGTAGACACGACACTTGTTCATCCCTTGAGTTATGTGCATTTTTAATGTTTGAATGATCCATAGGTCAGTGTTAAGTGGTTCAGTATACCAAAAAAACAAAAACAAATTCCTCTGAAAATTGTCCGATACAAGGACTGGACTAAAAATAAGTGAGAAAGCAGCCAGTGTCCAAAGAAAAACTTTGAAAGACCTTCAGAAAGACTAGAGAACTATTGCTCAAGACCACTTTAAAAGAGTAAAAGGTGGTCTGGCTCCTTGGAAGCAAAATATAAAGAAACAAGGGGTGACTCAAGACTTTTGCACATTACTGTGTGATCTGCTTTTTTAAAAAGGCTTGATTAGTTACCATTTTTTTGACTTCTTAATGTTGCATTATTTCTCAATGCTAATGAAAAGGCAAACCTTTTTCTACCTTAAACAACTGAAGAACATTACATGAGCAAAGTGGCTGCATTTTTTACAAGATAATTACTTGTGGAATACAGTTTGTACCCTTGCTTTTCATTGGTAATCTTTCAGTTGCCAGATTGCCTCATATTTAAGCTCTTTAAAAGTTTAACAGTCATTTTTCTGTGGGGAAAAATCAAATGCTGCCACCCAGACTTAAAGTGATTGGAAAAGGAACTCCTTAAGCAATTGAAAAGGTGACTGAAGCATGAACAAGGAAAGTGCTGGACAGCGCGCACAGAAACAGTGAAAGCAAATGCTCTGTAAATCATTAGGCACATATGGACATTATACGTGCCTGCCTGGCTGCATCTTCTCAGCTGTATTTATCTAGGTATCTCAGTATTCTCCTTGTGCTGCTGGGTGGGCCTCAAGAGCTGAAAAGAACAGTCTGTATCTGGTGCGGGTGAAAAACGAGACGCTGTATGTCTGACTGAAATCTCTCCCCTTTAATCTGATATCAGCAGTTAGCTTCTCTTATCATGACCTGCCATTTGTGATGATTCTCTCTCTAAGACCAAATGAAAACTTCTTTTGGCACTGCAGCTTTTAGAAATCAGAAATCAGCTGACCCAGCAAACTGAATATTATAATTCATCTTGACAATTTCCTTTTTTGTCCTGCAAATATCTCCAGTCCATTTTCTAAATTATAGTTGTGTTTCAGGAGAGATGGGCAGCTCAGAGTGAAAGGGGGGAAAAACCTAATTATTTTGACAATTACTCTGGATAAATTAGATGTACGGGGCATACTGTGGACCATGAGCTGCCATTGAATTGAAACCATAATTGCTTTGGCAGATATGCTGTCAGTGGGACTTGAAAGATGCATGACTAGTGTTGCCAGTTTATTGCAAAACACAGAAGCAGGAAACAAACACACACTTTTCCAAGTGTTTTTTTTTCCTCTTATTTTTGTAGGAACCACTTTAGAAAAATCTTGATTACTGCCAAAATATCTGTGACTTGAAACATGAAAGCAACAGCATGCTGATATCGTCCCTGTCTACCCTCTGTTGCATGTGTTATTACACATCATCTGGGGTTACATGTCACTTATTTCTGTGTTTGTTTTTTTCCACATAGTTTATATACTGATATTTGGATTGAGTATGGATGGGATTTCTGATCCAGCTCCAGATTGGGAAAATACCCAGTTTTGCTAAGCTAAAGGATTTATTTTTTGATTTTTTTTTTTTTTTGTGTGTGTCTTTATCATTTTTTATTAGCAACATTTAATTTACAAAAGGGAGGTTGCAAGCCTTTCTTTTCCAGATAGTGCTGACTTCACTTTCTCTGTTTTTAATGTCAATTGTAGGTGGCTCCAGTTTATGCAAGCTATTAGTAATTAACATTCATTCTATATGTAAGTAATTGCCTGCTAGCCAGTCTTTTCTAAAAGTCAGGCACTTTTTTTTTCAACACCTTATTGAGTGACTACCAATAAGTCAGTGATGAGTTTCTTTGTGTACTTCAAACAATGAAGTCAAATTGAGGGATTGAGATGATAATTACTGAACAGCTACTTTCACTGAACAGCAGCAAAGAAAGATATCGTAACCAACTGAGACTGTACACAGATTGGCAGAGCTATGAGAAAAGCATATGGCTACCTTGGCAGAATACTTGCTATTGCAAGCCAGATACATTTACAGCCTTTTACATGTTGTTTGACAGAGGCATTATCTTTACCCTAATTGATATACTGTGCACCTCAATATTCAGAGATTTGATTTGGGATTGGGTATTTGTGGATTTTAGTTTTGAATCTAGAACTGTATACCATCGCTGCCTAATATCCCTTTCAGTCATAGCAGCAATTTTGCAGTCCCATTGTTACCAACTTAGCACATTTGTTGCTTAGTAACAAATGTTGAAGTAACTTCCATAGCTGTTTAGCACTCTAGCAGGAAGAGACTAGCAGGAAGGAGTGTTGGGAAGGAAAGGCAGGAAAGCAAAGCTTGAAGAGATGCCACAATACCACAGGAAAATGTGCACTATCAGTGTTACCACACTCCCAGGATGTGAACTGGTGGTAACCATGGAAACGGTTTGCCTTGTAACATGTGGATAATGTGTAGAAGTGTTCATTTTAACCCTGTGATGTTTAAGTAATCATCAGTGATGATCCTAACTCTAGCTCTGAACCCTATGTTTTAAAGTCAAGAAAAAAAATATTTTGGAAAATTGTAAATAGTTTTTGATGCATATCAGTTTTTTTGTCCACTGAGAACAAGTTTTAAAAATAACTAAATTTGCATATTCTGATAGCATAGTGTTAGGGTTAGGGTCATTAGAAGATGACTTAGACCTCATAAAAATCAATTACTTTGATAAGTAATTGATTTTGATAAATATTTCTTTTTCAGAAGACCAAAATTCCACCTTGACAGAGGACAGGCTGACACATGACATACTACTTTTCACTGCTTTAATAACCCCTGGGAGGAAGTAAATATAACTTATCTGTCACTGTAAAAGATGAGAATCCACTTGAAACAGATTTCCAATTAAAAAAGGCAATTTGGCAAACGTTTTAGGTGAAAGGTTCAGACTCCAATCTCAGAGCACAGATTAGCATAATTGCCCATAAAGGCTAAATTAGCTTCCTTAAATCTTAACTTGGAAACTTGCCCCTCTGTCTCTAGGACAGAGGTGGCTGTTTTGTGGGGGAGGTAGAGCCAATAATTCGACCAGGGTGAGCAGCCTCACATTGTGAAGGGGAGCAGAGGTTGCTCATATCACAGGGAGTTGTCGTCCACTTGGAAATTTCAATTATTTCCTCCACACAGCAAAGGTCTGGCCAGGGTCTGGCTGCATGGGTTGCAAATTTTACACAAGGTGGTTGATTTTAACAGACTGACTCATAATTAAGATGCAATGTGGTGTTTTCGGTGTGTGTGTGTGTGTGTGTGTGTGTGTGTGCGTGTCTTCATGGTAGCAAGCCAAGTGAATTAACTCAGCCTTTTCTTTATCCACAGGAGACAAGAATAAACTGCATTCGGATCGCTCGCAAAGGTAAAACTTGCTCCTGTGTCACATGTTACATTTTCACATCAAACAAGTCATTATTACATTAGTTATTGCTTCAGTATACCTTAAACATAAGCAATCAGAAGCGCTGTTTTCTGGCCTCTGATTTTGCTTTTTACATTGTAGTCTACCTTATTGCATTGTTGAATTGGTTTATGGCACATAGCAAGGTGGTTTATGGCACATGTATGAATATAAATGTAGTTTAAATGTGCTTTATTCAGCAGCAGTGTTAACTTTTTAGCCATCCTGGCAGCATGGGTCTAGGAAAAGCAGTGGCAACAAATCCACCACTCTAGGTTGAAACATCTCAAAAATTTGAAGGCAGATACCCATGGCATTATGTGTTCCATGACATTCATGGTCTCAGTGGTTGACTTATAATGACTCTGGTGAGCCTCTGCCTTTTTCTATAAGGAACTTAGCATATATAGCCTTTTTACCTATAAAATCTACTGAATAGATTGGCACATAACAGAAGTGCATGTATCCACTGTAAGGCCACCCTTTGGTTTGTAGTCTACCAGGTTAAAGCCTTGAGTTTGACAGTAGTGGCTATACACTCACTTGCCACTTCACCGACACCGTTCAGTTGCTGCATATTTGTCAGCTGCACATCCATGATGCAAATCTCCTGTTCCACCACATCTCAAAGGTGCTCTATTGGATTGAGATCTGGTGACTGTGGAGGCCATTTGAGTACAGTTAAACACAACTAATTTTTATGTTCAAGACACCAGTTTGAGATGATTTCAGCTTTGTGACATACATTATCCTGCTGGAACCAGCCATTAGAAGATGGGTACACTGTGGTCATAAAGGGATGGACATCAGTTTCAGTTCAGTTTCAGTTTATTCACAAATCAATTAAAATACAATTCAATTAAATTCAGTTTTATTTATATAGTGCCAAATCACAACAACAGTTGCCTCAAGGCGCTTTATATTGTAAGGTAAAGACCCTACAATAATACAGAGAAAACCCCAACAATCAGACGACCCCCTATGAGCAAGCACTTGGCGACAGTGGGAAGGAAAAACTCCCTTTTAACAGGAAGAAACCTCTGGCAAAACAAGGCTCAGGGAGGGGCAGTCATCTGCCGCGACTGGTTAGGGGTGAGGGGCGGGAGACAGGACATAAGACACGCTGTGGAAGAAAACCAGAGATTAATAATAACTACTGTTTAATTCAGAGTGGTGTATAAACACATAGCGAGTGAAAAAAGGTGATTGAAGAAGAAACACAGTGCATCATGGGAAGCCCCCAGCAGCCTAGGCCTATTGCAGCATAACATTTCAGATTCATTTCATGATTACATCTTCCCAAAAGCTATCCAGAGCTTATAAATAGGGGCCTAAACATCAAATAATATACATAAAAATACAAATATAATTTCCAACATACATCATCATACTAACCTAAATCTCTAAAAGTATCCTAAAATTAGTCTAAAGACCTTAAAGTATAGTAACACCAATCCAATACATCTAGACAGGATAAATATTCCACCATATAATGTTACAGTAGTTTAAGTGAGGCTCAAACAGAGATTGGTACAAGGTTAGAAGATGTTCACATGGAAGGAAATGTCTCCATTTAAAAAAAACAGCAAAATTATTTCAATAATTTCATTGTTAATTTCTCAAAATGCCTCTTAAAATTCCATTTCCATTCATCACCCGAATTGTGAATTTTGCTGTCTCAATAACCTTACTGTTTATCTGGATACATATTCAACATTATTTAAATGGTTCAGATTATCTAAATTGTTATGCGACAGAAATAGGTTTGTGTCATCAACACACATTACTTTGTACAAAATACTAGAGAAATTAAACAAGTATTGTTGCTGACAATACTCAAGTAAGCTGTCAAGAAAATATCCCTCACACCATTACAGAGCTGCAACAACCCTGAACTGCTCAACTACACGGCAGGATTGAGCCATCCTTTCATGTTGTTTACACCAAATTCTGACCCTACCATCTGAATGTTGCAGCAGACATCGAGACTCATCAGGTCAGGCATCGTTTTATTTTCTATTGCCTAAATTTAGTGAGCCTATGCTAATTGTAGCCTGAATTCCTTAGCTGACAGGCATGGCACCCAGTGCGGTCTTCTGCTGCCGTAGCCAATCTGCTTCGAGGTTTGACGTGTTGTGCATTCAGAGATGCTCTTCTGCATACCTTGGTTATAACGAGTGGTTATTTGAGTTACTGTTTCCTTCCTATCAGCTCGAAGCAGTATGGCCATTGTGCATGTCAAGGAGTTTGCAAGTTATTCTGGATCAGACTTAGGATATTAGATACAGACTTAGTGCTGTTTTGGGCGTTGCAGGGTGGAAGCTTTCTTGCCAATCTCCCTGCAGCAGAGACAGTGGAGGAAAGGTGAAAGCAAACATGCATCTCTGTTCTCACTCAGTACCTCTTGAATCACTGACACTGACATTTTGGCAAACCCCTTTGGGTTTTGATGGCTTTGAAATCCGCAGTGCAACAATGTTTCCTTTTTTCCCCCCTTTCTCCCTGAGAGAGGAAGCGACCAGAAGTGTTTGCCTGAGAGACAGACACTGATAGAAGGCTCTCAGTTCAAACAATAAGGGGATGGGAGAGATACAGAAGGTGAAATGAAGTTTTCCAGCCTTCTTCCCTGTTGAATTATACCTGAAGTTAGTAATGCTCTAGAGAAAGGTGGCAGTTAAATTGCATTCTCTTCCTTGTGAACTCTTTCATATGAGAAGTGACAGCAAGACATCAAAGAATTCTGCCGTGCTATTGTCTGCCAGTTGCCACTTAAGCAGGGGAGGTGGGTTGCAGGCATATTTTGTACTGTAACTGTGCATATATGACTGTGGCAGAGGACATGCTGATATTACCAAACTTCTCTCAGAGGTGGGACAGAGGTCCCCATAAGACCATTTCTGCTGGTTCTTATGTCCTCCCACACACAGATGCTGCCAGCTGTGTGGATGACCAAGGCACCAATTGGTGGGCGAATTTTTATTTATTAATTTTTTTCCCTATGACCCCCTGGTGCTTGTCTTTGTTTTTGTCCTCAGATGAAATATACCATTAGCCAACTCTACAGAACAATGAGAACATGTTCATTAAAAATCAAATCATCTTGAGGAGATTCCTTATTCTGCTACAAGAGGAGGTTTTTATTCATGTCAGCTCAGCCACTAGAAAGGCATAAATTTCACATTTAGCTTTTGAGATTTCTGCTTAAAATCAGTTTGACAGCTGAATGGAATCACATCATACCATAAATTCTTAAATTGTTTATTTATACTTTATTTACCTCAGATATAAAGAGATGCAGATCTTTCTTTAAAAACAGCTTAATTATTTTTTTGAGCTGGCAGTTTCAAGTAATATGTGAACAGAAAACTGTATTTTGTCACATGAGGGTTTCTGATTTGTTCCATTTTTTTAATTGCTGCTGACGTTGTTTGCTGTTAATGCAGAGTCCACACTTCCTACATCTCCTGATGGATTCTGCTTTAGCACATAATTATGCCATGCTTATCGTTCGTCTGCTCTGACTTCTTATTCGCTAACTTATTCCAGTTGGTTCTGTGCTGCATTTCTTTCAATCTATGTTGTGCTACTATTAAGGCAATACAGTGCTTCCCGCACAGTGTGTTGAGACTATGTATAACTGCTTTTCATTTGCTCTCTGAGTTTATCTCCTGGACAGAAAAGTTGTTACTAATTGTTTGTGGTTCATTTTGCATTAGATTTTTTTTCCTTTTGTGTCCTGTCACAGTCCTGTCAGTGAAACACTGAAAGTATTTCAGCTAATGTTGTGCCATTGATATTAGCCAGCAGCAATAAACCAACATAGAAATAATTGGCAGTAGTGTTGTGGAACAGTACCACTACTGTGTGGAAATAATGCTAAATTGTAGTAGATAATGTTGAAGCCTGGTTTTGGCTGTTAGGTGCATTGGTTCAAAACTTTACTCAAAATTTCTTCAGACATTTTCTAGTTACCTCCTCCAAGGAGGTTATGTTTTTAGTAGTGTTTGCGTGCGTGCATGTCATGTTGTCTGTAAACATGATCACTCAAAAAGTTTTGAATTAATTCTGATAAAACTTTGTAGGGGTGTAGAGTGGGGTCATGTTAACAATCTATTAAAATTTGGCTTATATCCACCGAGGTCTTGAAGGTCAACTTAATGATTTATTGGTTGAAAATGAAAACACCTTATAACTTAGAAATTATGAAGTGTGGTGTGTGTTGTCAACATATAGAAAGTACCGTATAAAGATTTATATTATCATCTCACATTTGACTTCTGACCTCTCCTTCAAGGTCAGTAGAGTGATCTGAAGGTCAAAGTGATAATAATGCTATATAGAGCTATAAAAACGGTTTCTTACTGTCATTGTTTGTATTGACAACATTTAGGTATACAGTGCCTTGCGAAAGTATTCATCCCCCTTGGCATTCATCAGGTTTTTTTGCCTCACAACCTGGAATCAACATGTTTCGCAATGACATTTGATGTGATGGATCTGCACAAACTAGGCTGCGTTGGTGAAGTGAAATGAGAAAAAAATATAGAAAAATGAATTTTTAATAAATTAAAATCTGAAGATTGGCATGTGCATAAGTATTCAGCCCCCCAACATCAGTACTTTGTAGAGC
Source organism: Heterochromis multidens (assembly GCA_015108495.1). Taxonomy (NCBI): domain Eukaryota; kingdom Metazoa; phylum Chordata; class Actinopteri; order Cichliformes; family Cichlidae; genus Heterochromis; species Heterochromis multidens. Next base: position 239 of record VUQS01049381.1, on the reverse strand, counting down.
CACCTTTTGCTGCAATTACAGCTGCAAGTCGCTTTGGATAAGTCTCTATGAGCTTGCCACATCTTGCCACTGGGATTCTTGCCCATTCCTCAAGGCAAAACTGCTCCAGCTCCGTCACGTTGGATGGTTGTCGCTTGTGAACAACAATCTTCAAGTTTGACCACAGAGTCTCAATTGATTAAGGTCTGGACTTTGACTAGGCCATTCCAACACATTCAAATGTTTCCCCTTAAACCACT
>VUQS01049365.1:0-11248 GCA_015108495.1 Heterochromis multidens | reverse complement strand
TGTTCTTGACGATGTCCACACAGGATCCGTCAATGTTCAGTGGAGAGTGGTTCCTCTGTGCTCTTCTGAAGTCAACAATCATCTCTTTAGTTTTGTCCACGTTCAGAGACAGATTATTGACCTTACACCAGTCCGTCAGTCGTTGCACCTCCTCTCTGTATGCTGACTCGTCGTTCTTGCTGATGAGACCCACCAAGGTCATGTCGTCTGTGAACTTTATGATGTGGTTTGAGCTGTGCATCGCTGCACAGTCGTGAGTCAGCAGGGTGAACAGCATTGGACTGGGCACACAGCCCTGTGGAGCTCCAGTGCTGAGTGTGGTGGTGCTGGAGATGCTGTTCCCGATCCGGACAGACTGAGGTCTCTCGGTCAGGAAGTCCAGGATCCAGTTACAGAGGGAGGTGTTCAGACCCAGCAGGCTTAGCTTCCCAATCAGGTGCTGAGGGATGATAGTGTTGAATGCTGAAGTTTATGAACAGCATTCGTGCGTATGTGTCCTTGTTGTCTAGGTGGGTGAGGGTCAGATGCAGGGTGGTGGCAATGGCATCATCCGTGGAGCAGTTCGGACGATAGGCGAATTGCAGAGGGTCCAGGGTGGAGGGCAGCAGGGTCTTTGTGTGTTTCATGACCAGCCTCTCGAAGCACTTCATCATGATGGGTGTAAGTGCAACAGGACAGTAGTCATTAAGACACGCCACTGAAGACTTTTTCGGCACAGGCACAAAATAGATGTGTACACATACTGACAGCTGAGGTAAACAGCGGCCTGACAGCCTACACTCTACAGATGAACAGCGGCCAGAGTTGTATTTTCCACCTTAGCTAGGATTATGCACTTCAATTGGGAGGAGTAAGAAAACAGAATTCAGTTGACTGAAATCTGCAATCCACTGATATCTAGTGGTGAGATTTTATACACTGTACCTTTAAATTTCTTCCTCTTTTGAAAGTTATCATAGATGGATCTTGAATGTTTCCTGACATTGGTCACTCCTCAGTTGGGCTCATATCACATGACGTTATATCCAGCCCATCCTTACTGGTGCTCTCTTGGTGGATAAATATACTGGATGTAGACGGTTGGATAATACATTTTTTTTTCTACAAATTTTTTTTCTGCACAATCTCACATGTGAGTGGATTGCTGTCTATGTATACTGGACATATATGATTGGCTGTTAAACTTTTCCTATTTGTTGTACTCAAACATGTATGGTATTTAAAGTGCTATCTGCAATATAGTTCTTGATGACCCTGATGAAAGCCACAGACCGACATATTAAAGCTTTTCTTCATACCACAAGTGTTGCTGGAGCTTCAACCTCTTTAGACCCTTGTTCTTTTCCATGCACCTTGGAAGTAGGTGAAGTTGTGCCAGAAACCTCAATTCTGTTTCCAGTATGTAGTAATCTACAAGTTAAATATAAGGCATGTGGAATTCTCAGTGAGGGAAACCACTAAATTTGCAAAAGGAAAAGACAAAAATCACAGAGACAAAATCCCACTCCTGTATAGCAGTGTAAAATCAAACAGTATTTTGGCTTAACTTGTGGAAGGTTTGAAACTGCACCTTTAAGGAAAGAGTTCCCTTTCACTAGTGCTTTGGTGAGTAATCATTCCCATGTTTTCACATAATAATGCACTGTGTTTAGTATGACATATTGCATCAGACATGCAACACAGATGTTTCTTTCTTAATTGACCTTTTACTTCATGCACACAGAATGACATCTTGCTTAATAATCAGCTGGACCTTTCTTACCTTTCTCAACATGTATTACCAGTGTTGTAATAAATCATGACAGGGGTTGAAACAATGTCACGCCCCATTTACAGAAAACACATCACTCATCTCCGCCTCTACACATCTCTGGCAAAAAACCTATTTGACCGACAGCTGGACCGTGAAAGGTCTTTAGCAGTAATCAATTTAGGCAAAACTTCCATGCTTCTATAGCCACCTGGGTTTGAGATATATACAGTATGAAATTACCACCTTTTGAGTTTAAAATCATCCGTCTTTCTCCCTGTGGCTCAGAAGGTATAGTGGACTGTCTACTACTCAGAAGGTGAGTGGTTTGATCCTTGGCTCCTTCATTTCACATGTTGAAGTGTTCTTGGGCAAGATGTTGGACCCAGATCCATCTGTGTCTCTGATAAGTGGCAAAAGATACTTTAAAAATTTAAAACCACTGTATGAATGTGTGGGTAAATTTGGCTTTACATTGAGTGCTCAGTTGAAGTTGAAAAGTCAATTTACTATTAACAGACAAGCATTAAGCTTAAGGCAATAAATAAAGTTTTTGATTCAGTGAGTACTTTTAACCTTCACCTTTGCATTATAGGTGATGCTGCTCTTAGAGATGTTGCCTCACTGAAGCATAAATTGACTTTGCCGCAAAAAATAGGTTTTGTATTTTCCACAAAAGCTCCCACATCGACTTCTACGTTACACCCTGGCTACGAGAAGAGAGAGAGAGAGAGAGAGCGAGACAGGGAGGGAAGCCAATATTTGTTTTACTTTGTCACTGTGTTTCCACCCTCCCTTTTGTAGAAATGCACCCTGGATTCCTTTTGTGAATCACCCAGCAACAGACACATCACTTTGTCACCATCTTTTCAGTGCAGGCGGAAACCATTGCACCCAGGCTCTTCTGGAGAGGCCAAGCAGAATCCTACCTGACTGTCTTACCAATGAAGAGCCTAAACCCATTCTACTGCTGTGTGTTACACATAACTGGTCCTGACAAAAGTCCCTCCCTCTCTGCAGCACCCAAAAAGAGCAGAGGCTTTTTAGGATTAAGACACAAGGAAAACTGCAGTTTGCATTTGCTTTCCATAAGCTCTCAAGTGCAAAGCCAGCAAACAATAGTGTTTGTTTCTTAAGTGTTAGTTTAGCCAGGTATTTGAGTTGCTAGAAGCATAGAAACTTTTTTGGAAAGTGCACTCCGGATTCATCCAAGAAGCACAGAGCTTTTATAGGCCTATTCTGTCAATGGAATAATGCATGTGGCTGTATTTAAAAAGATAAAAATATGTCTAGCATAATAATATATAAATAATATAAATAGCATTATTTTTATTATGTCCGTGTGAGTTTGCTTAAAGATAAAGGTCTGCCATAGGATGTGATATAATTTTAACTACACCAGCTGCACTGTATATAGAAATGTTGGTAGGTTAATCCACCATGAAATTTTATACAGTCATTGATGGCCCCCAGAGGATGAATGTGAAGAATTTTGATGAACCCTCTAACACCACCATCAGGTTGATATTTGTAGTTAGGACTAAAACGTGTTGACTTGGCCTTAGTATACTTGAATAATCAGGTCAGCATTCTAATGCGTGCATTACTTTAGTTTATAGCCAAGTACTATGGCAAAAGTAATGTCAATGATAACATCCATAAGCCTTACATTTTAGCATGCTGACATGTACAGCTAAAATACCGAGCACAGTAGACATTAATGCTTGTTGAAAATCAGAATCTTTTTCATTCATGTCAGCAAGCTGGTGTTTGTGTGGCTGTACGTCTCATAGTTGTTACATTAATCTGCATGTAGTCATTCAAGATTAAGAAATTTCTATTTTTCAACAAGTTAAAAAATATATGACTTCGGGGGCATTATTATAAGCACTATGGTGGGATGTTACTAGTATAGAAATGACACTGTGCATAAAGGGCCTCACTAAGCAAAGCATCAAAGCATCATAGAAGTACAGAAACTGACCCGTGGCATATTTCTAAATGGCTCTGTAAATATGCCTGAATTATAAAATGCATCTGTCATCATTATCACAGTCATCATTTGCATCACCATTTTGTCTGTCCTGCATGAGGGATAATCGGCTGTACAGTTTCAGAGCATTGCTTTTGTCCCCAACGTCTCAGCAGCAAAACTGACAGGAGGCCAGCTGTCTGCCCGTGTGTCTGCCTGTACTCTGCTCTTTATTACCACCACCTCCTTCTGTAATTACAAGCTCCAGTGCACACAAGCTCACCATCAGGTGGGGCCAGGGCCACAAGCACGGCACCAGCAGCTCTCATCATTGTGGCATTTTGAATTCCCCCGGTGTGAGAGCTGCAGGCCAACAGGAGGCTTTCTGCACATCAGAGGTGCCACAGCCTGCAGGCCAATCAGCCAGCTGGGGTAAGAAATGCTACATTTTGTTTCATATCATTAGAAGGTTGGCTCACCCCTCATTGGTTCACCATCTGGGCATTCTTTCTTTCCCTCTCAGTGCTGTGGCTTCAGCACTGTATCAACACTGCGCAGCCTCCAGCATGGCACACAGAGATAAAAAGAACTGAAGATTGAGGTGAAAGATTTGGGCAGATGAGCACAGAGGTGAAAGCAAATCAAGAAAATAATAACAGAAATATAGAGAAGGTGTGGAAAAATGACATTAAAAGAAATTAAGCAAATTAATGCGACTGAAATGTAATAACAATAATAATACAATAAAAAAGTAGAACTTATTATGTCAAAATATCAAAAATCAACATAGAGTGTCACCTAGCAATGTAGACAGTGTACCAAAGTGGAAATATGGAGAAAAAAGTCAAATATCTCCATAACAATTTTACACCATCACAAAGGGAGATGTAGAGTCTTTTTTTTTTTTTATCTGACACCAGTTTAGTTCTTACTCATTTTAACAACTCAAACTTTAATTATTAAACCATGAGCAAGTCTAATCTCCCAGTGAGAGCCGAATATTTTATCTCAATGTGGGAGTTAAACTCTGCATTAAGACTGCTCATTTGAGATGTTCCACAAGGGTATTTCATTTTGGAAGACAGCGGGCTAAGAAGATTATAAGCACAGTTTTCAATTTATCTCACACACCCTGACTCCTTTTATTGGCTGGGACCCTCTTATCATGTTTTGCCAGCAGTTAAAGCAGCCATTGGCATCTTCCACTGTATCCTCTACTTTGGAGTGGTTGCATTTGATACAATATTAGACTACACTTATTTTTACCCCGAGTGTGGCCTTTTTGCACAATTTGTTTCTCATAGTTGTGCATATGCGTTAATAATCTGTTTCAGTGTTCTAAATGACAACTTGATGAAATCAAGTTAACTTAAGAAATTACTCTGGAAAAATAGATTGCATAACAATGTTAAGTCTATGTTATTCATTATCCGGACCTTGAGTGAGTCAGAAAGGAAGAGGGGGGGAAGGGGGAGAGAGAAAGAGAGAGAGAGAGAAGTTGCTGATGTTTAAAAAAAAAGGAAAAAAAAAAGGAGAAAAAAAGCTGCAGGAGTAAGGATATAAAACCTTGAGACAAGCGGATGCTCCTCTCTCAAACTCGCTGCCATCTCAGTGGTGGAAATGTTGGAGTTGGGGAGGGTCGACTTTGAGGTGACATTGACGCTATGTAGACGAAAGTGAGGATCCTGCGCTCCATGTTACGTCCCTGCTCGCTTCAACTCAGACGGCGGCAGCTCCTTTTCTCCGTCTTCTCTCCCCTCCTCTCTTTCAGCACCACTCCTTTAAGGACAGCACCTCGCTCTCAAAGACGCATTTGCCCACCATCCTCCCCCCTTTGGGATCATATATTTGCTCGCTGTCGTCGGATGCAAAGTTTTCACCGTGGTTTTACTTAGTACAAGTGAAAGGAAGTAACTTTTTCAAAACCAGGATATTCCCGTCAGAGAAAGAATCTGCAAAGTAACGGACTGCATTGTAAGTATTCACTTTTACGGTATGCATTTTACATAAATTAGAAAAACGAATTGCATTTGTCATACTTGTTACATGCGAGTACCACCAAGGAATTTGTCATGTGCAGACCTGCTGAATTTGGCGCTGCGTAAAGATGTGCAGCTGCGCGTGAGACTTTTTATTTTTTCAGAAGCCATTCGTGTCTTTGATCTTTCTGTTCTGCAGCCACATTTCAAATATGTGAAATTTGAATGCGTGTTGTGTGGATTGTGTAATTTAAATACGTAGAAAAATGCACAAATAATTCTTGGTTCGTCGAATTTGTCTTGCTGTCTCTTAAATGCAAAATGTCACAATAATCTGGAATATAAGTGGCATATTCTTATATAATATACAGAAATATGAAAAATAATACTATAGCTTCTATTTCTAAATGCAATCCTGGCACCCCGCTCCTCTCAATTACGCACCAGGTAATAGGAGACACAGAGAGCGCACTCTGTGGTCACCATTTTAGCGGTCGTTTATTTTGCATTCAAAAATGCCATTTAAAATACAAATAGATAACGTAGTTGTTTTTACGTTTTTTCGTAGCATATTTTTTTGCATTAATTAAAATAACTGTTGACTATTAGAAATCTATCCCGTGGATATTTGATGAAAATCTATATTCAAGTTGCAAATTCTAGTGAGTTATTAGCCACTCCAGGTGATTCATTATCGCGTCTGACTTCTAAATGTGTTTAATTGCTTTTCTCTTGTACGGGAGCAGTGAGAAGTGGGCCATTGAATTTAGAGCATAATGAATCAAGGACAAGAGCAGGCTCTAAGTTTCTGCTAACATGGATTCACTCCAGGCAATTAACAGTGATTCATGTTGCATGAGAAGCTTTTATTTGATCCCGTGGGGTTCACGGAACACGGGACAGACTTTTTTCTCACCCCTGAAGAAATTTGACGATATATATATATATATATATATATATATATATATATATATACACAAACACACACACACACAAAAGAAATTGGTAGGCATATTTATTTACTCTTCAAATATTTTTTCTAACGTGTTCATGATCCGCAACTATTATGGCAGAATTACGCAAATTAATCCCTCATTATTAGGACCCGACATTCGTCTTAAGGATCTATACTTACATTTTTTTTAAAGTAGATTTGCGTTCAAAGCAAGTAACCACATCCCATCTAATATAGGTACATAACTTTTTCTGTGAAATTTGTAACTGTATGTATTTTTGTTTTTCAGGGTCGCTGGACTGTTGCTAAGGTCCTCTGCTCCTAATCACTCACTGTACCCCAGTTATTTGTTTTTTTTCTCGGCTGTTGTCTGGGAACTGGAAGTACGGGACGGATAAACTGCTGTCTATCTGGACCAGTGCTGAAACCCCCTCCTCTTCACTGGTCAGGACTGTCCGACGCACACCTCGAGCATGGCTACCAACGGGACCAAAGCCTCGGACGGACACCTCTTAACGGAGACGGTGAATGACGCACCCACCACCACGCCAAACGACAAACCCAAAACCTTGGTGGTGAAAGTGCAGAAGACGAAAAAGGAGATACCCGAAAGAGAAACGTGGGTTGGGAAATTTGACTTTCTCCTCTCTTGTGTCGGATACGCAATCGGACTCGGAAATGTCTGGAGATTTCCTTACTTATGTGGAAAAAACGGTGGAGGTAATCAGGAATTCTTGGCAATTTTCAGTATATCCACACACCCAAAGGAGCGCAAAGATCTCGACATTAAAACCTGAAAGTTTGCACCAGGAGTTCTTTAATTAGAACAGATATTAACTGTATTTCCCCCATTATCGTGCGTAATTGCGCACAGACAAATTCCTGTGCCGTGATCTGGGGCACAGAAACCAAAATACCCCTACCATATGTTTTATTGGATTATGTTGAAAATTAATAGCATATGCTTTGTCGTCATTTACACACCTTTACTTCTCACCTTTCATTCAGGGGCCTTCTTGATTCCCTACTTTTTGACCCTCATATTTGCTGGCATGCCTCTGTTCTTTCTGGAGACGGCTCTTGGTCAGTACACTTCTATTGGAGGTCTTGGAGTGTGGAAACTGGCTCCAATGTTCAAAGGTAAATAAAAATATATTTTTAGGATATTTGTAAGGCTTGAAACTACTTTTTCTAACTTGCTGCTTCATTTAGGCATTCAAACATGATTTACATGTATTAATTAAATCTTTATTCTTGTTGTTTCAGGTGTGGGCCTGGCTGCTGCTGTTCTGTCCTTTTGGCTCAATATCTATTACATTGTTATCATTGCCTGGGCTATTTACTATTTGTACAACTCCTTCAGTACTGTGAGTATTTGATATTTAAAATCCACACTATTTCCTAACAAATGTAATAATAGGGCATGCATTTTGAAAATTTAAGAGTCTAACCCTTTAATCATGAGGCAGGTGCTGTTTGCCAGTATCTCTTATGTAAGGCCCCACAGCCCTTAACAGGGTATGACATTTATTACTTCCTTTCCCACATAATTAGTGCCTTACACAAGGTATTGATAAATGAATTTGGTGATGAGGCATTCACTGCTCTGAGAAAACCATGAAATCTCGGTGTCCCGAATGAGTATCATGGTCTTGGCTGCTTGACAGCTAGAGAGAATAGGCAGTGGGAGAGTGCTCCAAATAAAAGGAACTGTGTGTCTGTGTCTGTGCGTGTGTTTGTGTCTGTTTGTGTTTTCCTTAAATTTCAGAATCTGCCGTGGCAGACTTGTGGAAATACCTGGAACACAGATCGCTGCTACACCAACTACAGCATCACAGACACCTCAAACCTCACCAGTGCCGTTGTAGAGTTCTGGGAGTAAGCTGGAAATTTAAGTTAATGTTATAAATGGGGTTTAGCTGCACAGAAAGGTTAGAGGTTCCCTAATGTGCATGATCATTCCATCATGGGTCAGCGTCCAATATGGCCACTTGGATGTGATGATTCAGTGGCCATATCCTTTAATAGCAATTTACCCAGGATATCAACAGAAGAGAAAAAAAACTGTGCACAGGCAATAAATGGCCTGGAAAAAAACCTGGGGAAAAAAATTAATGGTTGAAAAAAATAACATGTATACATGTGCACAGAAGCACAACTTCCCTTTGCTATCATGGCTTTAAGCTTTAAGGATGAGAAAAGAAAGCCATGAAGAGACTGTGAATATCCAGACGCATGTATGCATATTTGTGCATGCAGCCATGCATGCTGCATGTGTATTGTATTGTGTATTGTAGTAAGACCACTTTAATTTCCTCCAGACGTAACATGCACCAGCTGACCGATGGCCTGGAGAAGCCTGGGGAGGTCAGGATCCCACTGGCTATCACACTTGCCATAGCATGGGTGCTTGTTTATTTCTGTATCTGGAAGGGGGTCAGCTGGACTGGCAAAGTAAGTAGAAGAAGAAGATGCAGACATCAACAGAAACAATGAAAAAACACAATCTTCTATGAACTGTAGACTGTTCAAGGTCAAAGAATTGGTACAATAACACATTGGATTATTGTTGAAATAAAGTGAGTTAACCATTTATTTTATAAATTTTATTTGTTTAATTTCCTATTAGTGTGGGGAAGGTGCTCCACTTTTAAAGTTTAATAAGGTTTACTGTCATGAAATTGTTAAACATCATAAAAAATTATTGAAACTATAGAGGGACATAGAGGCTATCCCTCTGCAATATTCCTTTTATTCCAAATCATGCTGTATTATAGAAGTACCAACATTTTACACATTTTGCACAATGGCAAACAAGTCAAGTCAACTTTATTTGTATAACACATTTAAAAGACATCAAGTGTCAACCAAAGTGCTGAACAAAAGGGCAATATAGTTAAAATAAAAGAAAGGAATATATTAAAATTAATGAAGTAAAATTATTACAAAAAGTCCACATATACATGTACACACCCATAAACAAATGTATATACAAGCACATATATGAATATGTACATATATACATACATTATCCAATAAGAAAAGGAGCCAAGATTACCTAAAACTAAGACAAAACAGACCCGTAGCCGGTTTCAAAGTGACCCAAAAGCCTGGGAAAATAGCCTAAACATAGTTTGCATCTTCTGCCCACTGATTATAACATATTGATGTCTATTTATTTTTCTGTATGGCAAAACGAGTTTAGATAATTTCCTAACTTTCACAACAGAGTCAGTGACAGATCCTCTGTTGGTTCATTTTTTATTCAGTAGATTTTATCATGGCTGACATGAATAGTGTTGACTTTGATAGCACAGTCTGAAATTAGTTCAGATAAGGAGGGAAATAGTGCGCCGGGAGTGTGCTGAACCCAGTCTTTCTGGGGTCATCGTGCCTCTGGGAGATAGCTGACTAGGGCACTATGCTGCTCTGTGTGAATGGTGCCACAGTAACACAATAAGTTGAGATGAGATTAACAACTTAGCAGTTTTCTAACTGTGCTGTTGCCTTGCATGACAAATATTCTCAGGAGATGTTAAAGATGGCATAAAGAGATTATTTTGTAATAATCATGATTTTCTGCCCCATAGGTGGTGTATTTCTCTGCCACATACCCTTACTTTATGTTGTTCATCCTGTTTTGCCGTGGCGTCACTCTGCCTGGTGCCTTGGATGGAATCCTCTTCTATATCACACCAGACTTTGACAAACTTAAGGAGTCTGGGGTGAGCTCTCTGCTCTTTCTGCTGTTTCTGATCATGAATACAATTAGATATTTCTTAACCACCAAAATTAAGGTTGCTGCAGAATATAAGCTGAATCCCAAGGGGATGTGTTTTGGCTTTTGGGGTGATAGTTCACAACTTGTTTACATTTATGTACATCTCTGTACCTGCATCCCAGTGTACTAGAACTAATCAGTTATTAGAATTCCAGATGACTCTTCAGTCATTGCAGAGCTTTAACATTATTGTCCATGAATGATGTTAATAATAATGATTGTTAATTGCATGGGCAGGAAATTGTAGAAAACAAGCAGAAAAACATCAGTATTGGTGCAGTTTACAAATAGTTTCTTTTGCAGTATTGATTATGAGATGCTGTGTTTATTTTTGTAAAGACTGGGAAGCTCAGGTCAGATCATGATGCAGTGATGTGACAGTGGATCAAATAGCACCAGGCACAAAAAAACAATGCTTAGCTATTACAGTGTGGAACAAACAGTTTCCCTCTTCCTAACATTTATACACATGCTTTCATCAGACAAAAGAGGTCTGATAATCAGTAAATAGATATAATTCTGTCCATTTTTTAAAACAAAAATCTCTATTTAGCAGCAATTTTGCACAAGCACAAGTGTTCATCTGAACCTCTTTTCTAATGTCTGTGTGTCAGGTGTGGCTCGATGCTGCCACTCAGATCTTCTTTTCCTACGGGCTAGGATTAGGCTCTCTGATTGCTCTCGGCAGCTACAATCCCTTCAACAACAACGTATACAGGTAGGTGAATAAAATACGTTACTGTTTCTGTTTACTGCTTGAATTAAATGCCTGTTCAGAAAAAACATTACCGTCTAACACAAGTCCCTCATA
>VUQS01049357.1:0-10751 GCA_015108495.1 Heterochromis multidens | reverse complement strand
AAGTCACTGACATCTATCAGTCTGGAAAGGGTTACAAAGTCATTTGTAAGGCTTTGGGACTCCAGTGAACCACGGTGAGAGCCATTATCCACAAATGGAGAAAACTTGGAACAGTGGGGAACCTTCCCTCACTTGTCTCAGTTAGGGTTAGGGTTCATGATTCAACAATAAGAAAGAGACTGGGCAAAAACGTGGCAGAGTTCCAAGGAGAAAACCACTGCTGACCAAAAAGAACACAAAGGCTCCTCTCACATTTGCCAAAAAAAACATCTTGATGGTCCCCAAAACTTTTGGGAAAATATTCTGTGGATATTTTCACACACCCAGAGCACTGGAACTGCTGCTCTCTGACATGCAGCTCATTCTGTGCTTTCTATAGACAAGGGTAAAAATATATAGGAACAAAGATATTGTGTTTTACAATTCAAGTTAAATGCACTGGATGTGAGAACTAAGCTGAAGATTAAACGTCCCAACAGGGTAACATGATAAATGTGTTCAGTGTTGCTGATGCTTTAAATCATTACTGCAGTTCCACCATTTCCCCCCTTTTTTCATTCCTCACACGGAAACTCCAATCCCACAGAATCAGTCATCTCAGTGTGCTCCTTACAGCCTCATACATGTTGCCTTCTGTGTTTCTTCTATGTGCTGATATGACTGCCCTACATTTGAAAATGCCACATCAACTTTTTTGTTGTTTGTCAGATCCATTTGAAATTCAGTGGAAACTAGCCCACCCACAGCCCACACCCACTTCTTTAAGCTCAGGGCTCTGTCACTGTGAGTGTTATAACACAGACTCTTTTGGAAGAAAGAATGGCATGTTTCTGATTTTCTGTCTACTTCTGTTCCTTTGTAGTGAACTGGGTTGACAGCTTGAATGCTGTTACACTCTGCACGCCTCAGTTAAACCCAGCTATAGACCACCAGTACACACAGAATGTTTCACTGTGCTCACACAGGGGAAAAAAAACCCTTTGTATATACCCATTTCACCTAATGCATACTCTGGTACCCAAGGAGGCACACAAACTAAAGAAGCACAGACATGTAATTTTGAAGCATGGTCTAAAAAGTCCCTAAGATTACAGCAATGCCATGAATAGAGCTCAACACTGTAATTCAATGAAGATGGCACTAAAGGAATAAAACACATTGAGTAAAAGACACTATGCAAAATTCACACTGGACATAGCATGAAGACTTCACACGAAATAGTTATAGCTTGTTTCTGGCTCAATCTTAAGGTAACACAACACCTCTAAGTAGTGAGTGGTAGATGGATTTTGTTCTTTTCTAACAAAACCAGGCTCTAAGTGTTTCCTTCTGTATTTGCAGTCTTTGTGAGATAAGCTTATTAGCTTCCAGTTGTAACTTCATGTTTAGGTGGTCTTGAAGAGAACGCAGTTTATAGTACACAAACAAGCACACACTAACACTCTCTTTTACCACACTTGCACACTGCACACTTAGTAGCCTTTAAGTGCTAATGCTAAAAGGCTTTTCAAACCCTATTATACCCCTTTTGAATTCTCTTTATCTCTTTTTTCTGCTCCTGTTTTCTTTCTTTCACAAACTCTGCTCTCTCCCACCTCTTTCCGTTCCCCCCCCATTCACACCTCTCTCTTTCACAAACTGTCTTACACTCTCCCTCATGCACTCAATCACATGCAGTAACATTCAGATTTATTCAAATGCTGAATTATTAAGGGTGCCAATTTTAAAGAGGTCTGTTCTGCATTGCTGTGAAAACACAATCTCCATTTCAACTGCAAATGTGAGGATAGATGCAACTGAGTGAGCCAGAGAAAGAAAATAAGGGGAGAAAGAAATTAGGGCAGTGATTTGAAATTCTATTTATGAATAAAAAGGAAGTTTAGAAAGTTGTTCACAGGCATTAAACATTTTAAGTGTGTGGGTTTCTTGGCTGTGCTGTATTGCTGAGTAAGTATTACAGCATGTGCGGATGTATGCACTTCTCTGTGTCTGTGCTGGTCTTTGTAGGTGTGACTGTCTGCACATATATGCGACTGTGTGAGGATGTCTCCCAGTGTACAATATGTGCCACTGTACACCACAGGTCCATTCACTAATCTTTACTAATTTAAAGCATTTTATTGACCTACTGCACTTTTTTGTCTTTGGGACACATTTTCAACCTAATTTATTTATTTTGTCGTGTCTGCAAATGGATTTGCTGTGTTTTTATTCCAAACAGCAGTCCAAATAGTGCCAGGAGAGTGCTGGAAGTGCTGGGCGTTGACAGTACACTGTCTCTGCAGGACAATGGCCTTCCTTTGCTAATGGAGGCATCTGCTGCAGTGCTCTTCATACCTGTTCACATTCTTGTAGATTATGTGAAGCTATGTCAGCATAATACACACTTGTCTATCAATTTGTTGTTGTTGTTGTTGTTGTTGTTGTTTTTTTCCTGGTAAATGTTGCAAGCTGTAAAGCATTATCAAAGGCACACTACATATTTTGATGATTTTAGGGGGACCCACAAAAAATTGTGCATTTGTGAATAGAATATATGAATATATGGTGAGCTTTTATGAGCAGTTTAATCACTAATTAAAAAGCTGTGTACTTCACATGATATTGTTTGTTTTTGTTTTTTGGATAAAACAATACAATAACAAATATTACTGATTTAAGTGACAGACTTGTGCACTTCAGTCTTGTGTACCAGATAATGTTTCTATGACCTGATCTAACCAATGTGAAACACAGTGTTCTGTTGTAAAATTATATTTGTCTTATGTGTACAGATTCTTTTTTATGTAGCACATACACAATCCACTTTTTGCTCCAGATATTCAATGATAATCGTTCTTCTGTGCAGTACAGTATATCCAAAGAACTTACTGCTACATATGTTTGTCTTTTTAATGGTTAATTCAAAATTCCACATACACATATTCCACACAATTGAGGAAACCAACTTAAACCGTAATGATTTCATTAAGTCTGACTAAATTACAAAATTCACAATTGGATCAATGTACTAACCTAAACTCTCTCCCTTTTTCTCCTTTTATCTCACAAACTTAACATACACTCACAGCCTGGAAAAGCACAATGAATCTGTGAATCATGGGTAAAGAAAACAGAGCTAAAACGGTTATCAAACAGAACAGGCATGTCTATCCCATTATCTTATCCCTTACAGCTCACCCATAACCCTGTTCACTGCCTCCTCAAAAACCTTTTTAGAAATGCGTAGATGCTTAGAAATGGCAGCATTGCCAGTAGGAAAGCTTTCATGCAGGGATGGTGGGTTTAAGACACTGTGATCGCACAGATTGCCCAAGAAACACCCATTAGAAGATATTTTGGCACCTACAAAGGAAGCACTATAAATGATTTGAAAGCATAGGAATATTTTGGATACAGCCAGATTGTATTATATGTATTTATATGTCTTTTTTAGTAACTGATATATGCATTGTACATACTGTACAATATTAACATATGGTGGTATAAAAATATGTACACCCCATGGACATTGTTTATTTTTTAAACTTTTGGATAAGTAAACATCTGCTCCTCTTTAAAACATTGCCTACACATAAAGATGGTGTTCTAGACTTAAACATCAATAGATGTAATTTTCTACTTTTTCTACTTGCTAATGTAAGTGCGCCTTTGGTCTTGCGAGTTGTTATTGCCTTGTTTAGCAAAAATAGCTTCTTCTTCCTTTTTTTTTTGTTTGTTTGTTTTGTTTTTTCGTACAATTGACCACCAGTCTCTGATATCAGTTTCATGAGGTATTTGGCCTCTCTTCTATGCAGAAAGTTCTTCCGTTTTCCTGTCTTTTTACTGCCCATTTCAAATTATTTCACTACATTTCAGTGGGATTTAAATTTAGGCTTTTACCAAGCCGATCCACAGTCCTCCATTTCATCTTTTTGAGCCATTCTTTGGTGGATTTGTTTTTGTTGCTAAAAAACATTATACTGTGATTACACATTATAAAGGTCTACTTCTAGGTTAACTTTTGGACAAATGATCAATTATCTTCAAGCAATGTATAATTTGAAGCTTAATCCATTGCTTGAGCAATGATTGGGGCAGTGAAGCAACCCCAAACTATAATATTTCTAACCACCATGCTTCACAGTTGGTTTAAAGGTTTACATCAAAAGCTCATTTGGTCTGTACCAAACATTCCTTCAGTTACTAAAGCCAAACAACTGCATGTTTGATTTGTCTGTCCAGAGCAAAATCTAGTCTGGTCCGAAAAGTCTAGTCTTTGCCTTTATGTTCACTGGCAGCCATACATGTCAAATATGTGCAATCTCTGTCTGAATTTAGACTGACATCAACAGTTGCAAGACTTATGCAGACTCAGTGATAAAATCTGGGGATTGGGTCTAACTTTGGCATTTTATGCTCTGTTCATGTGCTGAATCTATTGGGGTAGCCAGCTCTGGATAACATAGTATTTGAAAGAAGATTTGAAAGATTTTTCTTGCAGTAGAATTATTTTTTCAAATATTTTTGCAATCTTTCTAAATCTCTTGGAAGACTCAGGGATAAACAGCCTTTTTTTCCCCTAAAGGTCCTGGGGGCTCTTTACACAGAGACCCTAGATATCAGACGTTTAAATGAGACAGGTTTCACCTTAGGGTTGTTTAATCACTGGCAAAATAATCTAAATCGGAACCCAACTATCCATCCATTAATTTCTTTAACTGCTTATCCAATAGTGTCCCTGAGGGTCTGGAGCGTGTCCCAGCTGACACTGAGCAAGAGGCTGAGTACATCCTGGACAAGTCACTAGCTCATGACAGGGCTAACACAGAGAGACAGGCAACCAACATCCAGACCTACAACCAGTGTTGGGGTTGTTACTCCAAAAAAGTAATCTATTACACATTACTCACTACTTTTCCCAAAAGTAATGCAGTACGTTACTTGATTACTCGCTAGTGAAACCAATTTGTTATACTACTCATTACATTACTTTTAACGTTACTCCATAAAATGACCTGAAACTCATTGTCACATAATTATCAGTTAACAATAAAAACCTGAGGCTACAGTTCCATACACCAACACAAATCCCTATCCTAATGAAGACACACAAAGGATCTTTCTTTTAAATTAAATGTATGACAATAAAAAGTGACAATACAGAGCAAAGTTGAAAACCAGCCCAAAGAGACTTCAAAGCGATCGCCGCAGTGATTCTACAGTAGTAACAAGAACAGGCAGAAATGGAGGCTACAAGCCTGACTGCTCATCACTGCTTTTATTACCTGTTTAACTTCAGGCTCTGACTGCTGGGCTGGGGTTGGCATTCACTCAGTTAACTCTTTCACTCTGGGTTCTTGGCTAGCTTTGCATTTGCGTGCTGTCTGTGCAATGTTTGCAAAGAGCTGAAGCTGTGTTAGCAGTGCAATGCTGTAGTTTCTGTCCTGGATGCAGTTTGCATTTCACCATCTTGTCCTTTGGTGCAATAAATGTTAGTCCATGTCTTCACTCCTGAAAAGCTGTAGACTGCTCCACCATTTTCCTCCTCTGGACACACTAACTGAAATCAGCTGACTGTAGCCTAAGTGCAGGAAGAAAAAGGTATGTTTGTTTGATTTTCTTTTCTTTCTATCCGCCTGGTGTGCCGATAGCTAAAGAAACTTTGTAACGACATAACTGTAACTGTAATGTAATTGCTGAATTTAGTACAGCAGCGCATTACATTACATCATTACTGAAAAATGAAATGTGATTACAGTAACACGCTACTTTGGAATGGGTTACACCCAACACAGTCTACAACTAACTAAGAATATGGATGGATTTGAACGTGTGATGAATGTAGCTATACTTATTTTTTTCCCCCAGTAGACTAATTAGCTTTTTTCCAATTATTATGAAATTATTATGAAAATGACCCTTAAAAATCAGTTTTAAATACAATTTTTGGGTATATCAGCTTAATTAATAGGCACTATTTCAAGTAGGATCAAATGTTTGCTTGCTTCTAATATGGGGAATAAGTAAACCATTCCCATGTAGTCACTTTTTCACATGACTGCATACACTGATACTATTATTAGATGGCTCAAAACTAGAAGAATAACAGAATTTTTTTAATTATGAAAATTAACTTTTATTTAACATTTAATTTTATCTTAAATTTATGTAATTCCCATTCATATTAATGTTTTCATTGTATAGCACCTCACCAAATAACATGAATGACTCATAAACAGGCAACAGTGTTTTTTGTGTGTATGGATTTTTGTGGAATTTTTGTTTGTTTGTTTTAGATTTTATTATTTCATGTGTAATGTTTGCAGAACTCCCGCTTACATGATATTTTCTCTGAAACAGAATGCACACTTATAGACAGATGGGTAACAAATTAAAGGAAAAGCTTGAGCCCTTGACTCTACAGTGATAGCATCTGGTTGTTATATTTGTGGAGAGAATTTTGCTGGAATGATCTTGTTCGCTGAGATTTTAAGGTCACTCCAAATCAGTACAGAGCTGATGTGAATGATCATCCTATGATGACACATTTCTATGCGGGTGTCTCTGTTAATCTCTGTGAATAATTTTCTTCAGTTCACTCACGCAACATAACACCCATTTTCTGGGATGACAATGCTCCCATCCATAGTGCATGAGCTGTCACTAATTGGTTTTAATGAGAATAAAAATTGTGTGACTCATATGCTACAGCCTTCACAGTCACTAGATCTCAACCCAGCCGAATACCTATGAGAGTTTTTGGACCAAGGTGCTAGGCACTCTTTTCAATGATCATCAAAACACCAAATTAGGGAACATCTTTATGGAGTGTGATGTTCCATACATCCAACAGACTTCCAGAGACTTGGAGAATCAGAGCCAGGGCATAATAAAACCATTATAGTGGTAACCCAATACCTTACTAAGAGTCATGATGCTGGTTTGTCTTTGTAATTTGTGATTTTGTCAAACATTCAGATAAGATGCACACACAGTATGGGGAAAGTGATTTTTTTGCTTTCATTGCCACTGGGCTTTGTCATTGGCTGGGAGCTGTACTGTTATCTACTGAGTGTTTGCTCAATAAAACACATTGTCATTTTCAGGGGAATGTGTCATCAATTGTCATTAGTCATATACTAACTTGCTAGTGGCTGAGTTACAATAGAATTTGCTTTCTAAACTAACGAAATGTGAAACATTTTACATTTGCACATCCAATGTAGCTTTTAACAGAATATGAGCTCACATAGAAATCACACATTACCACACTTCTTCAGAGTTAATACACCCTTAATCACCCACATTTCTGAATTCAAACATGTTAAAAGCTACAGCACATGCATATGCAATACATTGACATATATTAATGTGCAGACATGTTTGCATTTGGCATTTGGCTGCCTCCCTTTGGCCCATAAACATTTCAGCAATGTGTCAAGAGACAAAATCAGCCTTATAAAACATTCATTCTCACATGGCAGGTGAGTCACTCTGTTCCTGACTTCATTCACACAACAGCATACTCATTTCCTCATATTTGTAATGTGAAATTAGAAGCATTACCTTTTCCCCTTTGAGGAGAAAAGGAGACATGGAAAATGCTTATTTTCAACATGTGATCTGAAGTCATATCGGTCTGTAGTGCAAGACAACATATTTCAAAGTATGTATAAAGAATAAGTAACCCAGTTTTTTTTGTACATAAATATAGTTGTGTCCAAATACATTTATTGGATTTAAATGCTCTGGATGCATATTGAACTGTATCAAGATAACATTTAAACAAAATGCACAGAATATACAGAACTTTACACCTGGTAGCAGCAAGTTGCACTGATGCATGTCATGTGTAGGTATTTTATTTACCTCAACACCCTATCTATAGTCTATAGTATGCATATCTATAGTCTACATGTGCATTGTCTGGATTATTACAGCATCTTTATGTAACATGAGGCAAATACAGTTCAGACATCTTTTAAAAAAATGTTTTTCTTTGTTGTAGTAAGGATATAAAATATGTGAAGTTCCTCGAATACTGCAGAAAACAGGACGAGGAAAGAAAAGGGGGCAAATAAAGGACAGGAAGGGGAGAGTGCAAATAGAAGAGTGAGAGAAAAGATGGCAGAGCAAGTCAAAGGGCAACCCTGGAAAAAAGGAGGGAAAGAAGAAAGAGAAGAGAACAATCAGGGTATAAAGCTGAGGGGTGAGGTGAAAAGGAAGTAAAGTGGGTAACAACAATGTAAATGTTTGCTTCGTATCAACAGCGGCCCTTATCTAACACTCTGCAAATACGCAAACAAACACATTTTTGGTCTTTAGTGTTAGATAATACAACAGAATAATCAGCAGGTATCTGCCTCCTCTCACTGGCCTCTGGATGAGAATAAAACAATGTATGACATACTGTTCCTCCTCCATGCTTCCCACTGTTGTTCCCCCCCTCCCTCACTCCCTCCCTCCCTCTTCCTTCTCTCTATACTCCCACCATCATTCCTACATCTCTCCCTCCATTTTCCCTGCACCCCCCCACTTCCTCACTCCTACCTATCGTCCATCATCCATCCATCATTCACGCTGCCTCCCAGTTACACTCTTTTCCTCACCTCCGTCATTGCACCCTCTTTTGTTTGCCTCATATGAGACCCCTATCTATCTCTATATTTCTCCCTGATATTTACTGAGCTTTTTTTTTTTTCTTATTTCAAATATCACTAAACCATTTACACACATACACACTCACAGTGCAACTGAGCCGAAGAGAAAACAAAACATCGTCCCACAGATGATTTTGTGTTATATAAATGTGATGTTTATTTTTATTATTGTTTCACACTGATTCTGTGATGCACAAAGTACCACATAATCATTAACCGTCTGACTTTGTATTTTTTTTATTAATAAAATCTGTATTAAATCTGTATTATATAAAAAAGAATGAGAAAATACCAAGTGATCCTCATGTTTATATCGCTGCACAATGACAAGCGAAATGAAATGTATTCATTGTACAGGAACCATGAAAAAAAAATCAACAAAAATAAATAAAAACAAAAATATCTTTGTTTTGTCTTACAAAAGCAGAATGTTTTTTTTTTCTTTTTTACCATTAACATACTCAAATTGTGCAGTAGACATGCAGCCATTCACTATTGTTTAAATTATTTTATTTAACAGTGTTTTTGTTTTTTTTGTTTTTTGACAAAACAGTAGACATGGACAAGGATATTCAGGAGAAACAAAACACACAGGACAAAGAAATATGACTTGGTTTACATCTTGTTCAGCAGGGACTTTCAGATCCTGGGCAATCTGAGAAAACTCACAAAATATCTGCCTCTGGAAAATTTCAATCTGTCATGGAGTCACAGATCTTAAATCTTCAAGCTAGTCTGACTGGGAAGTCCTTTTCTTTTTTTTAATTCAGGGCCCACACAAAAAGTATACTCTCTAAATATTCTTTGAATACTCTGTATTGATTCAAATAAATTTTAAGCTAAACAATGTTGCTATCTTTCTGGACTTAATATGTGCTGGCTTGTTGGCACCTTTTCTGTTACATTCTAAGGATACAAGTTAAACACAATACATGAAAGACTGCTAATTGATAGTTATGCTATAGAAAAAATGGTATTGGTAAAGTGGTAAATCACTGAGTGTAATTTGCTCTGGTTGATTTGAACTCTGGTGCAGAATAAATGATCAAACCCAGACTATTGTAGTTTATTTGTGAATATATAGTTCTGGTCTTTCCACAAAGTGGACTGTTCCAGCCCACTTTAACTGGTTAAATGTATACAAGGTATAAAAGCATCTGCAAACAATATACAATAAACAATAAACTAAGCTGAGCAAATCAAATTGGCATCCAGGCACATCTAAGGTCCCTGAAGGTTTTTATCTATCTGATATTATGATGTCATCGTGTTGCCTAGCAACCACCCACAAATGGGCCCAAAATGACCTTATTAAACCATTGTATTATTTAATTGTATGACAACATCTATGAAGCCAACTTTACTGTGTTTAGGAACTATGCCAAAAGTTTAATGTCAGATAAATAAATGTATAAATGTACTTAAGACAATGGGATTTCTAGCCATGTGCATTAGTTTAGTCTACAACATCACCTTTATTGCCAACATGTCATTATATGTGTTGTTGTCAGATGCATAGGTAAACTACAATGCATGTAAATAGGCAACCAGAGGTTGAAAGAAGGCGACTGGACTTCTTTAAGTTGTTTGAAGACAGGACAAGACTCAGCTGTACATCTGTACCTAAAGGATAAAAGTCACTCTGTTGAGGATGCCAATGTTCACATTTTGGACCGAGAAGACAGATGGTTTGAAAGAGGAGTAAAAGACACCATCTATGTCCACTGTGAACGACCATCGTTGAACAGAGGTGGTGGCTTACAACACCAACTGTCAGCCACATACAATGCAGTCTTGAGATTCCTTTCCAGGTGCCTCAACCCCCATTCACATCTCACATCAGGTGACCTTAATAGGTCACATGATAGGTTGGGGCAAGGTCTCACAGTGGTTTCACCCGAAACTTGTGGTAGTAATGACCCATGCCTTTTTTCACACCTTGGCTCATGTGATGACTCACATGATCAATAGTGGGTTAACGACCACTTCTCAAGAGATAACTTAAAGAAGTCCAGTAACCGTCATTTCAAGCTCCTAAGACTACCTTGACCTCGATGACTGAGAACCTACACAGACATATTTGATTGAACAAATTCTGACAGTGTCTGG
>VUQS01049348.1:0-10285 GCA_015108495.1 Heterochromis multidens | reverse complement strand
CTAGCCAGTCTCCAGATCTCAACCCCATAGAAAATCTTTGGAGGGAGTTGAAAGTCCGTGTTGCCCAGCGACAGCCCCAAAACATCACTGCTCTAGAGGAGATCTGCATGGAGGAATGGGCCAAAATACCAGCAACAGTGTGTGAAAACCTTATGAAGACTTACAGAAAACGTTTGACCTCTGTCATTGCCAACAAAGGGTATATAACAAAGTACTGAGATGAACTTTTGTTATTGACCAAATACTTATTTTCCACCATAATTTGCAAATAAATTCTTTAAAAATCAGACAATGTGATTTTCTGGATTTATTTTTCTCATTTTGTCTCTCATAGTTGAGGTATACCTATGATGAAAATTACAGGCCTCTCTCATCTTTTTAAGTGGGAGAACTTGCACAATTGGTGGCTGACTAAATACTTTTTTGCCCCACTGTACACCCACACACACACAGAAAAGATCCAAACTGACTGTGAGACAGTGGTGACAGATATCTCAAACATAATGTCCTCATCGTGTTGCCACAACATTGTCAAGAATACCACAGCTCCTCAACATGTTGAGGATAGAGGGAGGCAGAGTTGAACAATCAGTCTGAAAAGTAGCAAAGGAATTCAAGGGTACCCTTCTTTGTATGTGTGTGTGTGTGTGTGTGTGTGTGTGTGTGTTTTAATTTGAAAGAAAAGTTCTTTTATTTAAATTAATGCTGCAGTATTACATTATTGTCTCTTAACAAACGATCAGATGATTATGTGTAATATGAAATTAGCTGGTCATAGTGACAAACTCACAAACAGTTATCACCTGACTCTGGAGCTGTCCCTTCAGCTCTACAAACTGTTGAGCTTGTTGTTTTGGTTATTCTTGTTTGGTTATATAACCCATATACTTGGTGCTTCATGGTGTTTGGTTCACTCTCACAGTGCTCATCAGTATTATTTTCAAAAACAAGCTGGTTTTGATGGGAAGTCCTGATTAACCTACTGGAGTAACAGCAGCCTGACAAAGGTAACCAAGATCCAGTATGTATCTTAGAGAAGGGAGAGGCCAAAACATGGCTCGAGTGAGAGTCCATATAACGTTTGTCAGGTGGATAGGTTACTACACGTCTTCTGGATGTGCCGACAGACAGAGTTTGTGAACAAAAACAACCTTATCATAGCAAGATGATTATCAGTGTTTGCTTTGTTGCCCCCAGTGCTGCTTTTTTACCCAAATGTTGAATTCACTGTAACACAGTCTTATGGTTGTAATATCCTTTGATGTTTGGTTCCTGTCTGAGAGCAGGTTGGAATCCAAACACAAGCTGAGTTTTGTTTTTCCAAAACACCACTCCTCACTATTTAGTATCCTTTATTCTCAAAAACCATGTTTACATGTTCAACTAATTTACAACATGCATGTGTAAAATGGTCATGACAGCCAGGATGAATTTACAATACTGCTGTTGATTGATTGGTCTAATTGACGTATGTATATGTCAAGAATTATTCGAGTGTTTCTCGACATGCTCTGATAATTCAGGTTGAACTCTAATTAGTGGCATTGTCCCTTATTCGTGTAGTTGAACTGAATCTTTTCCTCTTTTCTGGATTGACAAAAGGACCTCTAACGTCTGTTTTGTTCAATAAGTGCATGGTTCTGGTGCGCTGTAGTACATCCACTCAGAAGTTCTTTCTTTGTGTTTCCACTGAGACCTTCAAGCAGGTTTGGCAATCCTCCATTTACAGAATCATGTAAATTATGATCAGTTGAGAAAAAGCATCTTTTCTAAGTCCTTTGCATCATTCTTCCTGTGCTGCTGCATTAACTCCCATTGAAACCTCTGCTGGTTGCCAAGGAGCTAACAAGGTGCATAAAGCACTACTAGGATTGCATGGGACTGTTTGTTTGTCTGACTTAAGTCTTAGCGGGGAAAAAAAAAGACAAAATGTTGTCATGGCTTTGGTACTCTGGCAGAGAGGTGAAAAGCTGGCCTGTCACTCTGGATTAGCTCTGTCTCAGTGAGACTTTGATGTGCTCTGACAGCCTCATATAGCTTTTACAAGCTGGAAGAACATACACTTCCTCTCTGTGTTTAGATTGACTCCCATGGACTGGACAAGCATTCAGCTGAGTGCATTTACAGCACACGAGTATCACAATTTAATCAAGGGATAAAAAATAGCTGTTGCAGCTTAGGTTTATTTTTACTTGTTTTAGATTATTGTATCATCTCTATTACCTCTCTCTGTAGACTCAGATTGTTGTGTGAGTGCATTGAAGCAAATTTATGAATGGTATGTGAGAACACCTTTTTTTTCCATTCATAAAAGTCCCTGTGTTCTGTCCTGTAGGTTAAGTTTTTTTGTTTTTTTTCTCATCTACATTCTTTGTAGTTTATATTCCTGTTTGTAACCAGGTAATTGAGTGTGTGTTAGGCTTAATGGAACAGACCAAACTGGATGGACAAGGTTGCAGCAGCAGAAGCACGCAATGCTCAATAATCTTCTGACTCTTGTGTCCATGCATGCACGCAAACGCGCCCGGTGAGAGATTTGCTCTGCAGCCACAAATACTTTCAAAGGGCTTTTGAAATTAGCATCAGGAGTGTTTTTGGATTTTGCATTGAAACTTTAACAGATAAAAAATATAAATGCATTCATATTTCCCTTATTTCCCCCTTTATAGCAGCACAAACTGCCTGTTTTGCAAATGCCTGTAGCCTGCGTCTGATTTATGCTCACTAGATGGGAGAAGACGAGGGTGTTCAGTGGTAAGATGAGCTGTCGGAGAGTTATTGTTACATTGCAACCATCACGTGTGGAGGCTCTGCCCTGACAACTCTCTGTTGCACCATCTTCTCACGAAAAGATTGAGCGAGGGAGGGGAGGATTTGCAGAGCAGTGCAATATCTAATGAAGAATCTTTCAGGATCGGCTATTAGACTCCGAAACATCAGATGAATGCTGCATGCATGCATATCAAGATTTTACTGAAAGCCCTGGAAGAGCTTACCTCAGTGGGACAGAGCCATAGGGATGTCTGTGTGAGCCTCAGGAGGGTAACAGGGCAACAGAAGGATGAGATCAGTACAATCAATGAGTGACTCAGTATGGAAGTCAGATTAACAACATTTTACTTGGCCCTTACTTGGCCTAAATATCAACTTATCAAGGTTTCATGAGATCCTCAAAGGTATGCAGCCAATGTGTTTCAGGGGTGTAGGTTTGCTCAAAATATTTGCTATCTTTTTAAAATATTTGTTATCTTTTATCTAGCAGTCTTTGTCTTGTACTCCCCTATATTTTAAACTTTAAAGTGACTATATATATATATATATTATTGAGGAGATTCAAACATGACAAACCATTGTGTGTGTGTGTGTGTGTGTTTGTGCAGAATGTTGATGAATGAACTCCCAATTTTCTGACCACTGGTCTAATTATCTGTCAGCTTAACCAAAAGAGGTTACCTCCCTGCATCATAGCTTGCAAATCAGTGAAAAAGAAGCACTATATATATATAGTTATTTTTATTTAGTTAGTTTTATTTGTCAGGGACAGTGCACACAGCAGTGCATGTGGCAGAGGCCCGCAGTAGGGTACAGACAAGAATAAAAGCTAGCAAACTATCAGCCTGACACATAAAAGCATGCACAAAATGAAACACCCTTCTTGAAAGCATAATAAAATACTTTAAAACAAGTTCATTTACATCAAGCACAGGATTCAAAGTATACTGTATCAGAATAAAAGTTGTTATTATTGTGTTTTTTATTTCAAAGTTTTTACATCTCCACTACCTTTAAATGGCAATTGTGGTACAATAAAGATCAAGGCCAGTTCTAGCCTGCTGTTGTAGGGTAGGCAGCTACAAATCACAGTTAGGTGATACGGGGGGGTCATGCTGATTTGAATCCCTGTTTAGATGTTGTTATCATCTCTGTATAAGATGGCTGTTTTTCTATGTTGTCTTTGACCAAAATAAGTATAATAAATAAAACATGACTGAACTACTGTTTAGAGCACTATGTTGTAGCAGCACAGGCTGAACAACAATCACTGCAGTAATCAGGATCTTAAAGTGCAGTTAATACACGAGCACAGAGGCAGGTTTTCCCCCAAAAAGCCCAGAATTGAAGTTGTGCAGCTGTTTTGTGCATGTCTGAGCTCTTATAACAAAATACTGTAATAAATAGAAAATATGTGCATACAAGAAAGAAACGATGCTCTTATATTTCTTGCAGCAAAAACAAGATATAAATAGTGAGTAAAGTTAATATGCACTGAAACAGCTACAACAGAAATTTAGACTTTGCAGCAGAGAAAATAATATGAGAAATATATACAAGAGCTAGAGCAATTTAAACATTTTAGTGGGTTTTGTTTGTTTGTTTATTGTTATTGAAAGCAGCAGGACTGTGAGAGTGTGCTTTACTTGTTGTCTTGCGGAGTTCATAGTTGTCACCCCCACTGCTCCACAAGGTCCACGATACACAGAAAAAAACCCAGCAAAATGATGAAACAATCTGCAAATTCAGAAAACACACAAAACTCTGCACTGCAACAGCACGCACGCCAACAAGTGTTTCCAGAGGACAGTAAAAAGTGGGAGATGTGGCTGGAACACAGCTGCTGGTGAAATAGCAGACACATAAATAAACTTATAATTTTACTGAAGGCCACTATCTGTCAGTGGTGTGTGAAAATCAGCCAGGAGATAAGTTTTCTGTTTGTTTGTTTTAAGATTCACTTCATTAGACTTTAATTTTAAACAACTGCAGGTGCCATATTAACACAGTGGAACAAGTCCCTTTCAAACATATTGGAGTCTGACAATTGAGTAGCATTGAATAGCAAAAGTACCTCAAAACTGTGCTCAAGTACAACACTTGAGCAGTTTTATAGCTTGAGGCACTCTCTATCAGTCCATTTGAAAGTTTGAAAGTTGCTGCTCCGTGGAAGAAAGATTTAAAAAGCAACATCGGTGGCTCTCGGTCCTACACAGCAGACAGAAATGACGCTATAAATAGCTGGAAAGAGAACAGACTGTACACACAGAGGCACAGAATGTCTTTTTGCAGTTGTTCTGCATGTATTTATGTTCATTTTACCTTTTTTTTAGTCACCTTCATCATTTACAGTGTATTTCCTGTTTGTTTAGTGACTATGTGGGTGTTTTCATAATAAAATTATTGTAATTGTATATTTCAATCAGAGCATTTGTTGTGAGTTTTCATCTCTTAGTAGTTGTTTTGCATCTCCCTCTCTTTTTTTTATCAGTTTGTGTATCAGGATTTCATTTATGTCTCTTTGTTTGTTCTTTGGTCTCTTCTGCATTCATTTATGCACACTGAGTCTCTTCTTTGTTGCATATTTTGTAGTTACTTTGTGGTGCAGCTGAATGACTTTGTAGTCCCCGAAGCCTCTGAATCTGGGCCCAGTAAGTCAGGCATGACACCTTTTATGCAGTTATTCAAAATATGTGCAGTTTTGCTTTAATTTGCAGATGGCTGCCCTGAGAATAGTAGTATCTGCTGTTCCTAATTTTTTTGGCAAAAATATCTGTTGGCTATTGTTGGCTCTACATGGTTAACGTTACTGTTATACATAATCCAGCTGCATATCTTTACCAAATGTTTAAATTTACACTGCCTCACTGAGGTATCAAGGCCTTTTTAGTGATAGTGGAGCCAGGCCTCCTCCACCAATGCAACTAAAATAGTGTTTGGTAATAATCAGGCTGCTGATAGTGGCACTGACAGCTTCCCGTTGTGGTGTGTAAAGCCTCAGTGTTTACATGCATGTGCTGAATTTAACACTTTCCACAGAACTTTGTGACACACCTTTGTTTTCGCATGTTTACTCGTTGCTAATTGATGTCAACATCTGCTGCCATCCTTCAGCTGCAGTGTAAGTGTAACTCATAAGAACATACAACATATAAAATCAAAAGCCAGTAATAATCCAAGAATCGTCAAATTAGTGTGTTGACGGGAATGTTACATTCTCAGTTTGTTTGTTACTTTATGGATCCATTATCTTGTAAACCAGTAGACCTCATTTAAATACTGTGTGGCGTGACTTTATCTTCATACAACAATGCAATCACCACGATCTGTATGTTTTTACAAACACTGAAGTGTGTTAAAGCAATCGCTGTCCCACCCTGCAAAATAAAGCAATGCACTTCAACTTGAACTTGCTGTGAAAGAGAGAGAAGAACCATGGTGGCAGAGGATAATGACATAAAACTCAGTGTGTGTCACAGCCTGCATATCCCGCCTACCCCCATGCATCACTTGACGTATTTTCTAAAAATGGATTGTCTACCTGTGCAGTACGTGATATATCCACATTTCTATTTTTAACATTGCTGTGTATTCACTGGTGGCTGCCATTGTGTTTGCACAGTTGGCTCAGTTTTGTCGCTCTGATGTTTAGTCGGAAAATAACCGTCAGGCCAGGTACAGTAAACAACAATGTGGTGCCATTTTGTCTGACTCTTTTTATCAAACCATTTACAGCTTCCTGGTTTTGGATTTGGGGAGGGTTGGGAAAATATCTTCTACACCACATTTCTTACCTACTCTTACATTTTTTCCTGCTGAAGTCAAATGCATTAATGTGTTTTGTGTATATATGTGACTGACCAGGGAGAAGGAGGGGTCTTCAGTCTTGGTCATTTTGAATAATAAAATTTAAAAAAAAGATTAACCATGGTGTGTTGTACAAAATTCATCCACAAATACCAGTGCATCTCTAAAATTTAGAATATCATAAAAACTTTTCGTAATACAAAGAAAAGTCAGTTCAAGAATTTGGGAGAGCTTCACGAGGAGTGGACTGAGTCTGTCAGTGCAAGAGCCACCATACACAAATGTCATCAGGAATGGTGCTACAACTGTTTTATTCCTAATATCAACCAACTCCTAAACCAGACACAGCGTCAGAAGCGTCTTGAATTTATAAATAAACATACTTTTCAGAAGTTGGACATTTCTGTGTTGTAAATCAGAAATGTCCAAGATCTGTACTGGAGCTTAGGAAATATTCTAGTAATTTGAAACCCTGCATCTTGGATTTTCATGAGCTACAAGCCAAAATCATCCCAATATAGGAAAAAAGAGCCTTGAAATATTTCAAATATTTCACTTTATGTGTTTTTAATATAGAATATTTTTAAAAATATATCTTTTGTAATTAAATTATGAAAGAAATTAACTTTTTTTTTTACAATATTCAAATTTTTTGAGATGCACTAGTAAGGTGTAAACAGGTAATGTATGAGGGCTTTTGGTGTGTCTGCAGGTGAAACACAAACTGATAATATGTACATATTTACTGTATAACACTCAGACATATCATGAGAAACATAATCCAGTCGTAGGATTAGGCAATAAGACCCACCAATTATCTCTGCTCCAAACATGGTGTTCCTCTTAAGAGGCGTTTGAGTCACTAACATCATTCCTGGAATGTAACCATAGTCTGGGTCATCATTAGCTTACTAGCAAAGATAGCACCCCTTACAAACCCAAGCCCCAACACATCATTACCAACTTACTCATCGTTCCTTAGTCATGGAAAATTATCTCAGTCCTAAAACCATTTGCAGCTTGTACTTTATGTACCTTCAGGATATGCATCACTCATTCAGAACAAATGCAAAAATTCTTATGAAGTATAGTCACCACTAATGCAGGTACAGGCTGAATGTCCCATGTACACAGCAGACACTCCTCATGTTCTTTAATATAAGAAAAAAGCTCAACTGAAAAACAAGAACATGGTTACACTTCATTTTCTAAACTCAGAAGTGAACCGGCGCTGACACTTTTACACTGTTAGAGAAAGAAAGAAACAAATTCCTGATATCAATCCAGGCTAGTTGCTTCTCTATTAGCTTTTAAGCAGTTTTTCATTAAGCAAGTCTTTCTCTGGCATTTCTATGTTTACTATGTTTAAAAAAATGCACATGGACTACAGAACCAACGCAGTATCTATGCCATATGTTTAATCATCATAACTTTGTCTGTATAGTCAACATCCAGCAGTTCTGTCTTGCAAAGTAGCAAAGCAGTGACACGCATTGGTTCAAAATGAATACCAGCACACTGATCAGAAGGAGTACATTTATTTAATAACATCACATTTACTTGTGGAAAAAAAAATGCAGACATAGTGTTTAACAGATCCAGAGGTTTTGTGGGGCCAGTCTATAACAGCCCCCTGTGTAAAGCATTTTAAAGTACTTCTGCACTGGCTTCAATTTCAAATAGTGACTGATGTCTTTTGGCCTCTCTGTCCTGCTGTCATTACTGCCAAGTCTGAATTGGCTATGGCCACTTGACCAGTAGACACTCCTTATTCTTTTCAGCTGGTTCACAGTTCCCTTCTGCAATATGGATATGAAGTACATTAAAGGCAGATAAAAACAGAATTATTAGAAAAACAAAATAACAACAACAGAAAAGTGTATCATCCTTATGGTAAAATCTGCACAACATGCAGGTGGTTATGGCTATAGGGTGGAATTTTAGTAATTTATATTATAATTTTTCTTACTTTTGAAACAGATCTTAATTGTACTTTTTCTTTTGCCTTTAATTTTTGTCACGTTAGCGAAGAGTCACCTGTGCTGACATATCCACCACACAAGGTGCAACATTAGCATTTTTTTGGACTTATCTTTGTGCCTCATCAAAAACAAACAAAAAAAAAAAAGTAAGTTCACACATGAACTCCAGACAGTGTTGGGAAATTCAGGTTGCAATATCATCTGAGGTTGTTCTCTTTTACATGTAACATAAAGCGGGAGATAGTCCATCTCAGACTCAGTGGCTGCCAGGTAGAAGTATCCAAGAGGCAAGACACATTACACCCACTTGCTCATTGTGAATGCACCAGTGCCTTGGTATTTTCACATGGGCACAATTGCACTTGAACTGATTAAGGACAGTTTGATTTCTGGTCTGTGTACATTGGACCTTCACTTACATCAGCTCAATATTCACTTAGCATTTAGCTCTGGTCTTTCATCAAGCGACTCCTGGGTAAAGTATATGAATTGTAAAAAGCAGGTTTCTGCTTTGGTTTAAAAATTGTGTGTAGTGAGACTAAACCAGATCATTAAAGTTGTGATCCACCATTAGCATTAAGACATTAAGAAAGACAGTAAAAAAATGTAGTGATAATTCTCTGTAATATGACAAAATTATTAGTTAATTACTTTAAAACACTCCATATGAGCTTTTTTGTTTTTTTGCCACGTCTAATTGTTTTATTTCTGTTTCCAATCTCTTATTTTTATATTACATTGTCTTTTTTTAAGACTCAGCAACCCTCTGCTCCAGGGACTACATGCTGTAATGGTTTATTTTTATTACCATATTATGATGTGCAAACTAACTGGGCCATAGCAGGACTGATCATTTTATCTCCCCCAGCCAACAGCAGCTGTACCCCCCCTTATGGAAAGTCTGCACAAAGACACAGGTGTCATCACAGTAGAAGTTACAGATAAAAGGAGGAGGTTGCTGCCCGACAGAGAAGGCCTCTTTGTTGTCCATTGTTCCCTCCGTGCCATGCTGACAACAAAGGTTCCCTTGAGCTTCTGCGTTCCAGGTCAGAGCCCCCATTCGTCTCAGCCAGGTGAGATAAAAGGAGGGTCCAGCTAATAGTCTCTGTGCAGGACTGAGCAGGCAGGCAAGAGAAAACAGGTTTATTTTTCAAAAAAGAAAGGGTTTTTATTTACCCAAAAAAATGACAAAACACAATGTACAAAATAGTCCATAATATTTAGGGCCTCTAAAAGAGGTCAACAAAACAAAAATAAACTCAGACAAAATTAACTTAGCAAAATTAACCCCAACTGAACAGACCAACTAACAAAGACAAACTGACCTACCTACCTGAACACACAGGGGAACATATATAATGGCTGATCAGACCATTCAGAACACACAAGGGGTAAATAGACACAAAAATTACTAACAAAATCTCAAAACAACAAACCACAATACTCAAGACTATCAGTTGTGATCAATCTAACAAATAACCAAAGCACTAACTATATACACTAACATAATCTATATAAATTAACAGAACAAAAAATACAAAGGCAAATCCCCCCCCTTAAGGTGGCCATCAGTGGTACAGCCTAATTAGGTGCTTCCTGTATATAACAGCTCCGAACCCTGGGCTCATCTTTTGACAAGGCCTCTCAAGATGGCCTCCTGACAGAACTGGTAGAGGAAACCCCGGCACTGGTAACTCAAAAAAACATCATTAACACAGGCAAAA
>VUQS01049346.1:0-10427 GCA_015108495.1 Heterochromis multidens | reverse complement strand
TGCTTCAGGACCTTGTTGACTTGCTGTAATTGATGGAACCATGAATTCTGCTCTCTACCAGAAAATCCTGAAGGAGAATGTCCGGCCATCAGATCATGTCCTGAAGCTCAAGAGCACGTGGGTTATACAGCAGGACAATGATCTGAAACACACCAGCACGTCCACCTCTGAATGGCTAAAGAGGTAAAAAACCCAAAATGAAATCAAAATGAAGGTTTTGGATGGACCTAGTCAAAGTCTGGACTTTCATGCTGTAAAACCCTCCAGTGTGGCTGAATTAGAACAATTCTGCAAAGAAGAGTGGGCCAAAATTCCTCCACAGTGATGTGAAAGACTCATTGTCAGTTATCACAAACACTTGATTGCAGTTCTTGCTGCCAAGGGTGGAACAACCAGTTATTAGGTTTAGGGGGCAATTACTTTTTCACACAGGGCAGGTAGGTTTGGATAACTTTTTTCCTTAATAAATAAAATCCTCATTTAAAAACTGCATTTTGTATTTACTCAGGTTATCTTTGTCTAATATGAAAATTTGTTTGATGATCTGAAACATGTAAGTGTGACAAATATGCAAAAAACTAAGAAATTAGAAAGGGGGCAAATACTTTTTCACACCACTGTACATTATCTTCAAATCAGTTTAATAGACAGAAGAGCATCTGTTTTAATATGGTAGTGAAAATATATATCATATATATAATTACATACAGAAACTATGATGTTTCAGTCAAGAAAACAAAAACAAAAACATGTCAGCCTCTAAATAAAGTTTTTCTTTACTTTAACAAGTGAAACAACAAGGGGCTAAAAATCCACAGAAATAACTTTAATTTGAATATTAAATTATAGATCTTTTAAAAAAGAAAGAAATTAAATAGTAGTTTTAAGGAATATCCTGTTACAAGTTTCTCCAGCAAAGAAGGTATGTGCTTTTCTTTGTTACAAAGCATGTTGTAAGTAAAATTATTATAATGTAAAAGTGCTTTTAATGGGTTACATTGAATTATTAGTTTTTCTACCTCACTAAGTACAAAGCACTACTACTACAAACACAGCCAATACTGTATACAATTGCTCCAGCTAGTGGTTGTGTATGAGAAATACAAAAAAATTACATGTGTGCGCACGCGCGTACACACACACACACACACACACACACACACACACACACACTCGCCCCCTACAACATTTTTAGATAACTCTGAAGTAGGTAAGACGGCTGGCAGCGTCCACTTTACACAGTTCCACAGGCTGGTTTTCATGTTCTGAAGTGCTGATGAACCAGCCGCGGAACTTGACAGACTCAAAAGTGGTCAAAGATTTTCCTGAGGTCTTCTTGTAGAACAGAAAACGCTCCATGTCTCCATCGGTTAAAATGTCGTCATGGTATTGCTGACAGAAAGAGATGAAAAAAAAAACGTTTCTCAGTCATTTTTGTATGCATGGAAGCACATTTCTTCCAATGAAAAAGAAAGTGCTCATGGAAAGTCCAAATTGGGATATGCAAAGTAAACGTATGAGACTTCAATCATGAGGAAAAACATCCATATTTTGCTATAAGAAGTATGTGACTTGAATCAAAACTTGAAGGTAAAAGGTGGAATTTGTGAAGAAAAAATAAATTGAGAAATGAGATAATAGGGTGGAAATTATTACATGGGTCATTATTTGACTTCTTAAATCAAAAATTAGAAATAAAGCTTTTAATTATAAGAAATGCAGCATTTTAAGAAATAAATTGTTGTATTTTACAGATTAAAATGCAGAAATTGTGACATAAGTGACATTTTAAATCAAAATTTGGAGATTAAAAACTGTGGATTTTTCACTTGTTAAATGAATGTGTAAACCACTCCATGGAGCCGCTTTCTTTTATATAAAGTGAAAATGATGACATAGTAAGTCCAGATGAGAAAAAAATAAACATTTTAATGTGATTGAGAAAAAATTATGAAACAATCAGATTTTGAATGAAAAGATTCTAAAATTTTGACTAATTAAATTTTTTAAAAATCAATGTAAAATTATAAAAAGCCAAATATTTGAAATAGTACCTCCTTATTATGGATAAAACATTCAAATTTTGAATTAGAAAATCAAGTCTTTATTAAACTTTTAAAGTTAGATTCAAAACTAATTTTATATCTTTATTATTCTTCTGAAAATTTAGGAGATTTCTTTTAAAGGAAATTACATTAGGTTATGAAATAAAGCTTTGGGTTGAGATGGTAGAGTCAGAATTATAAGACAAAACATGCACATTTTGAAATAAAATGTGATGTCATTTAAAATGTTCAGATAAAAAGTAGAAGTGTTGTCTTATTAAATTATCGAACAAGAATGATCATTATGAGGTTAAATATAAAATATTAGAATTAATATGCTTAAGGCTTAAAAATCTTTAGTTGAGAGATTAAAATAAAAAGTAGAAATTATGACATATGTGACTTTAAAATTTGGAGATTATAAACTTGTAAGAAGTGCTGCAATTTTGCCATGAACTGACATAAAGGAAAACATATGACATAATAAGTCAAAGTTATCAGATAAAACTATTCAAATTAAATAGTTTTTAAACAAATGATGACATACAGTCTCATGAAAAAGTAAAAAGTTAAAACAGTAATAGTAAAAATCTAGAAACAACATCCACTTAAAAGTATGAGATAAAAAGTAAAGTATTTGACTTGTTAAATCCTTATTATTATTATTATTATTATTATTAGAACCTCTAAGTGGAATTAAAAATTGAGTTAAAATATTAAAAAGTGGATTTTATGAGATAGTATGTCAATGTTATGGATTGAAACTATAAATTATGAGGAAAATTGTGTCAGTGTTTGAAATATTGCATTAAGTTATGAAATAAAAACTTTGAGATGACAGTCAAAATTATGAGACACATTAAAAGGTCCAAATTATGAGGAAAAAAAATATAATTTTCTGATAAAAATGATAGGATAGGGTAATATAGGAGTCTGCAGGAAAGAGAATTATTCTATGTCACATTCTCTGAAGTGAAATACAATGATGCAATTGCATTGTGTAATTTTATAGTTACCTCCAGAAACAGGACGACTTTATCATCTTCCATGCGGCAGGACATGTACAGGTTGTTGTTGATAGACAGGACAACAGTCACACCATCACCAGGAGAGATGGAGAAAGGGATGTACCGCGACATTTTAAAATTCACTGATGTAAGAAAACAAAAAAAAGGAAGTACATGATCTCATGTGCAGTTGGAATGACTGCAGTTGTGCAGCATGTCCATTTGATTTGGTTTGCTCTGCAGTGACAGATTAAATATTCATATATAAAGCAGCATAAACTGGAAATACTCAAGTTAAGTACCGGTACCTTAAGGTACCTGTTTAGGTAAATGTTTTTGTATCCTGTGTACCTTTGTGTTGGTAGTTTCCTCCTTTCAGAGTGATGGCCTGCAGCTGTAACTCTCCTGACACAACGAGATCTTTCTGTGAGTAGTCACACAGCGTGCACTCCTTCTCACTGTTGGCACGCAGGAAGTCCTTCCTTTTTGCTCCTTCGATGGGGTTCCAGACAGTTTCTGTAGAGACGAGGAGGGTTGTTAGCAGTTACAAAGCTAAGTAAGTGTCTTGTGCAGCATGCAAGGAATACAATTTTTTTTTTCAGGAAGCAGTTCCAGGAAATTCCCCAGAGGTAAAAATTCCTACACAGCTAAAGCTAGACAGATTATTTCTGTTCTGCTAAAAAAATAGCAAATGATCAAAATAAAGCATTAATAATAGTTTGAAACTTTTGTTTCAACTATAAATGAAGTTAACCGCTGTCTTTGCTGTTTGCCAAATTAATATAGTCAGTAAGCTACTGTAGCTCTATTAGGTCTCACTAAAGGAAAAATTACATCAGTAATTAAATCAGTAAGATTCTGCAACAAAAGAAAACAAAACTATATAGCATATAGACAAGATACACTATACAGTGTAGGTAACTGCTGATCCCAGGTCTAGTTTTCAGTAGATACTGTTACTAAAATATTGAATAAACAATGTCTAACTTATTTTAGATCATTTTTGTTCTTTTGCGAACAAATGGAGTGAGGGAAAAAATACAATGATGATAAGGGTCATGCTAAATGATGGAATTACATTTAAATCGTTGCAACGTTTAGTGGGACGTTGTATAATAATTTTTTTATTTCTTTTATCGCTCAAGTGCATGGATTATTGGCAACCCTACACCTGGTCTAATGTATTCTTTTTTTTGTTATTCAAACTATCCGTCATTATCAAAGCCTTAGTGCCAAAAAATGATGAAAATGTAGCATTTCTAATTTTTTTTCATCTAAAAGGTGTTTTTGATCCAAGATTTTTAATAACAGTATTTTGAATGATAATTATAGAGGGCAGGTTTTGTAGTTTCTGATTTGACCTGGTGTTGGCAGCACTCTCTCACTTTTACAATGCCTAAATGTACGTGATACATCAGTGCACTTGTGTGACTTAATGTCACAGTTATACAATGGGCCTGCAGCAAAGCATTCTCTTTGATATTTGAATGTTTCGATTTTGATTAGAGAAACTCTTAGATTAGAGTGTTTTATTATTATAAAATAAGCCATATGATGAAAACATAAGAAAAATATGTTTTGTGTGATTTTTATTAACATTACACTATAAAAAGGCTACAGGTAATATGATTTTTAATACATGTCACTTCTGTCTGAAAAACAACCTTTCCATTTAAAAGTTAAGGGAACTTTTAATATTGTAAAACAGTATTATTACCTACCTTCCACAACACTGTCCAAAATGTTCATAACATCATCATCACTGAGCTTCCGGTCGCAACGAGTAAGTGGCTTTTTCATCCTGTTTACCCCCAGCACTAGAAGAGCCACATGCTGCATGGTCTTCCTGTTGTGGGAAACCATCAGCTCCAGACCCTCATTAAGTCTGAAGATCTCACTTTTAACATCCTGCATAATACAGAACAAAAAACAAGAACTCAACATCATTACCTTCTGCAGCTGCTTCCTCTCATCCATGCCATACAAAGGTGATAGTCTGGGACAAAAATAATGTAGCTCAGGACAAGTTACTTAACCTCAGCATTGCTTCATAAAAATATTTATTCTGAACCTCTCACTTAGATGTGTTGCTGCATAAGCACACTTTTTTTGTCTAACATGTACATTTATTTTACTTCACTAAATATTGCTTGTATACTCTTGCAAATACATCCCCAATGCCAAAAAAGTTGTATGCTGAGTAAAATGTAAATAAAAACAGAATGTAAAGTTTTGCAAATCTGATAAACCCATATTTCATTCACAATAGAATATAGGAAACCTATCAAATGTATAAATTAAGAAAATGTACCATTTTAAGAAAAAAATAAGATCATTTTGAACTTGATTGCAGCTATAAGTCTCAAAGAAAGTTAGAACGGGGCCGTGTTTCCACTGGATAACATCCCCTCTTCTAAATGTTACTAAATGTTTTCAATTAGTGAAAGATCTGGACTTCAGCACTTAGACTCTTCTACTACAAAGCCATGCTGTTGCAATATGCGGTTTAGCATTGTTTTGCTGAAATATGCAAGGGCTTCCCTGAAAAAGATGTCATCTGGATGGAAGCATACGTTGCTCTAAAATCTGTATATATTTGATGATACACTGATGATGGCTTTGCAGATGTGCAAGCTGCCAATTCCATAGGCACTAATGTGCTCCCATGCCATCAGAGATGCAGGCTTTTGAACTGAGTGCTGAAAACAATATTATCCTCCTCCCCTTTAGTTTAGAGAGCCTGGTTCCCATGTTTTCCAAAAATTTCAAATTTTGGTTTGTTTAACCAGAGAACAGTTGTCCACTTTGCCTCAGTCCACTTAAAATTAGTTTTGGTCCAGAGGAGATGGTGATTGTTGCGGGGTGTGGTTTGTGGCTCAGCTGCAGGGGAGGGGTGGAGCAGTGGGTTCAGGGGGCAGTACAAGGGAAGGCTGTTTGTGCCCAGCTGGCGCTCATCATCCCCAGGATGTCTCCCTATTAAGTGGTACACCGTGACCAAGGAAAGAGAGTGACTGAGACTGAGCTGGAAAGAGCGGGCTGAAAAGCCTAGCAGCACCCACATTAAATATTGTGAATAAAGTGAACACGTACTGGCAAGACTTTCTGTCTGGGTCCTTTTGTCACAGTGATGTTTCTGGATCATGTTCGCATATGGCTTCTTTTTTTTGGCTTTAACCTTCACAGACAAGAATTTCTGGAAGTGTTCCTGAGCCCATGCAGTGTTTTTAATGCAGTGTCGCCTCAGGGCCAGAAGATCATAGGCATCCAATATTGATTTTTGGCCTTGTCTCTTGCACACAGAGGTTTTTCCAGATTCTCAAAATCTTTTGATAAAGTCTTCACAACTTTACATTCAGGAACATTATTCTGAAATTTTTTCACAATCTGTAGAGACAGTTTTTTGCTGATTGGTGAACCTCTGCTCATCTTTACCTCTAACATGATTCTGTCATGGAAATCCGTTTATCTCTGAGAAACACGGCCTCATGTTCATTTTATACCCAATCATGTTGCTGACTTTTTGCCAGTTTTTTGCCAATTAGTTTTGCCAGAAACTAATTAGGTGCCAGTTCACCTAATTAGTTTCAAAATCTTCCTCCAGCTGTTTTTTTTAGTGCCACTTACTTTTCTTACTTTTCGGTTGCCCCCAACCGAAATTTTTTGAGACGTGTTGGTGCCATCAATTCAAATAAGCTAATATTTTTCATGAAATGGTAAAATGTCTCAGTTTAAACATTGCATTTATTTATTTATATTCATAATCAAACATTAACATCTCACATTTATAATTAGAGAATCTGAAAGTAACAATACTACAATATACATATTATGTATTGTAGGGTCTTTGTCCTACAATATGAAGCGCCTTAAGGTGACAGTTGTTGTGATTTGGCTCTATATAAATGAAAATGAATTGAATTGAACTGAATGTAGATGAGTGACAATGTACGTGAGCAACAAGAAAAATATATGAGAGGGAAAAACTTACGTTCATGTCAAAGCATGTGGAATCAAATACTTCTTCATGTGATTCAGGTGAGCTGAAATACCAAATAAAACATAAATATTAAATATGTTAAATATGCACATTTAGGCTTGGAGAGGACAGTCAGAGGCATCATAATTAGAGGGGAAACTATAAGAGAAGCTGCAAGATTCTCATCCAGGAGGCTGAGATTCAACATCCTTTTGGGACTTATCATTCTTAAGTTTATTTTTCACTTAGTTTTTTACCTATAAATTTTGTTTTCACTTGGGTAAGTTTGGGAAAAGATGATGGTTTAAAATAGGACCTTTTCACAATATTACCTTTGTTCAAATTTTTTACTCCTGGGTTACAAGGGTGACAAATCCCACCTCATCAAATATAAGTGGTTGCCTGACAGCATGACAGTAGTAGTATACTAATAATATTAATACTAATATGTTGCTTACAAAGGAACTGGTGAAATGGTGGATGTGAACATAATCTGAATATATTCCTACAAAATTGACACACATAAAATCTATAATATGGCTTAGTTGTAAACTAAGCTATATTTTAAAAAACTTCTTATTTTTAGAAATAGTTGCATACTGTACTGTATAATTATCAGTATGAACATATCTACTGTATATACAGTGATGTCTATTGTAATATAAGCACCATGTTTTGTTGAGCAACATATTTAGACACAGAACACAAGTACAACATGATTACAACATGATACAAATGGGAAATGAAACACATTGCCAGACTGGCACTGTTCCCTTTTCAGAAACAATAACCCAGGATGTAAATGCTTTTGGGAAACTCCACCCTTGGCTACTGCTTTGAGATCCAAAGAATAAAAAGTTCAGAGTTTTACTTAACACATCCATAATCATGTAAAAATCAACTTATAATTATTATAGTTATTTTAGTAAAAGCAACATTAGCTTTTAGTTCAATTTTAAAAATTCTAACTAAACAAAAAATTCTTGAACTTACCAGTCCAGAGCTTGAG
The DNA here is from genome assembly GCA_015108495.1 of Heterochromis multidens. NCBI lineage: Eukaryota > Metazoa > Chordata > Actinopteri > Cichliformes > Cichlidae > Heterochromis > Heterochromis multidens. Next base: position 2,390 of record VUQS01049346.1, on the reverse strand, counting down.
AGAGATCAAAGTCGCACATAGTTGTAATGGAAACTGCTAAATTGTGATTTTTAAAAAATCTCTCTGTCACTGATTTTACTAACACTTCAAGTAATTAGTATCACTTGTTGCACTGGAGGTTGAGTGAGAGTCTGAGTGTGAGCAGCTTCCTTTTAGAATCTAGAGGTGGACTTTCTCTTTCTATGTCGTCAGAAACCACACTGCTCCAATTTTGTGAGAGGGGAAATGGAAAAAACATGCTGTCTGCTTAATGTTACTCATTTCTGTATAGTAAATATTATACAATGAGGAAAAAAAGCCTAAAATTACCATGACATTCACATCCATGATGACTATATTTAAACTTCTGACTAGAACTGTACATTAGGTTCATTTAAAAGGTATGATAATACCACCATCGTTCTCGTTCTTCTGGCAAGGTTGGACTGGTTTCAGGTTATGCCATAAACTGTACATAAAAGATGGGTACGGCCATCGCATTTTGGCCAACTGCATGTTGTTTTTTTAGAGCCGGAAGGTCAAAAGGGTGGAGAGCTAAGTAGTAAGCTAATGCTAATAAGCTCGGTTAGCACACTGTGTCCATAAACAGTACGGGTGCAATGCACAGACACAGAGGCATGCTAATTAGTGATAATTAATTACAGACTAATAAAAAACCTGTACCTCATAGCAGGCCACATTATTTGAAAGATCATTGACACATTTTTAAAGTGGTTTAAATACTATCTCTCCGGCCACACTCAGTTTACTCAAAAATTTCAAATCCCATCCATTTCCAGTTACTACTGGTGTCCCTCAGGGATCCTGTCCTGGGGCCTATTCTATTTATCATCTATCTACTTCCTCTTTGTCATATCTTCCATAAATTTAATATCAGTTTCCATTGTTATGCTGATGACAACCAGCTCTACCTATATACCACCACCTACCACCTACTTCAACTGGTCCAGAACTCTGCTGCTCGCATCATCACTAGAACTCCTTCCATTAGTCACATTACACCTACACCTTCAGCAGCACCACTGGCTTCCGGTTAAATATATTGATTTCAAGATCGTACTTCTCACCTTTAAGACAGTCCATAACCTTGCTCCGCAGTACCTCTCTTAACTTCTGCACGTCAACACACCCATTCACACTCTCAGGTCTTCTTCTCTCCATCTCATCTTCCTTTCCCCCTATTTGACTGCCATGGGGTCTAAAGCGTTCAGTTGCTCTGCTCCTCACCTCTGGAACTCCCTCCCACCAGACATCTGTAACACTGACTCACTGTCTCAACTTTCAAATCCCGTCTCAAAACGCACCTCTTTAAAACTCTTTAAACTGGCATACCCGATTGTCTTCCACCTTTCATATGTCCTTAATGATTTTATATATTGTAAACTTGAAATGACTTGATAGGTATTTTTGTTTATTCTTATTATTTTTAACTCTTCTGCATAAAGTGACCTTGAGTGTTTTGAAAGGCACCTAAAATAAAATGCATGATGATGATGATGATTTTTGTTGTTGTTGTTATTATTATTATTATCATTATTATTATTAGCTAATTCCTTTAAAATATATTTCATATTACAAACATAGTTCATTCAATTCAATGTCCAGTGGAATTAGCAGTGGTGAGGCATAGCCGAAAGGTACAGGCTTCAGCTGCCTGTTTAGGCACACCTCATGTATCTTACTCTAAGCTTAAACAAAGTCCAAACATATGAGTTATACAAATATATTTCACTCCCGTACAGTTATTATGAAGGGAAAAATTAACAAACAAGCTGTCTCTACCAAAATCGCTGTTTGGATATAGACCCCTGGTGAATGAGGGAGCAGCTAAAAGCTTTTACAGCAAGTTGAATAAACAACATAAAGATCTATTCAATTCAATTCAATTCAATTTTATTTATATAGCGCCAAATCACAACAACAGTCGCCTCAAGGCACTTTATATTGTAAGGTAAAGACCCTACAATAATACAGAAAACCCCAACAATCAGACGATCCCCTGTGAGCAAGCACTTGGCGACAGTGGGGAAGGAAAAACTCCCTTTTAACAGGAAGAAACCTCCGGCAGAACCAGCCTCAGGGAGGGGCAGCCATCTGCTGTGACCGGTTGGGGGTGAGGGGAGGAAGACAGGACACAAACACACTGTGGAAGAGAATCAGAGATTAATAATAATTCATGATTGAATACAGACTGGTGTAAAAACACATGGTGAGTGAACAGAGGTGAGAGAAGGAGAAACACAGTGCATCATGGGAAGCCCCCAGCAGCCTAGGCCTATTGCAGCATAATTAAGGGAGGATTCAGAGTTACCTGATCCAGCCCTAACTATAAGCTTAATCAAAAAGGAAAGCTTTAAGCCTAATCTTAAAAATAGAGAGGTTGTCTGTCT